>OZ012740.1:155251846-155326204 GCA_963859935.3 Lathyrus sativus | reverse complement strand
GGTCCAAAATATACAAGGATCTAACTAAACTAAAATCAACAATATCAAGTATTAAACTAAACATCATTTAAAACCTATTTAAAAGAAAAATATACTAAAAATGCAAAAATAAAATAAAATGCTAATTTTATTATATGACAATTTTCTTAACAGAACTATAAAGAAGATGCAAAAACAACCATTTAAAAATATGAAATTTCCAATTTGTTATGATTTTTCAAAGAATTAACAAAAATAAAAGAAATTAAAATGATTATAAAAGAGTTAGGGGTGCAGCTAGTGATTATTTGCATTGAAAAATGAAGGATGGGCCCAGACTGGGGGTGCGCATAGCAAGGCGCGTCTGGGCCCAGCTGAGTCAGAAAAAAAAACAAAGAAAAATAAAGCAAAACGGTGCGAAAAGTAATTAATTCAGTTCATTGGTTTTGGGCCTGAGTGAATGGGGGTGTGAAAAGCAGTGACAACTTAAGCCCACCTGAGTCGTTTAATGAAACGACGCGTTTTGGTGTTTCAGAACTCCCTCTCATTTTCAGTTTAAACATAGGCCGTTGGATGAATTTCTGAGTCAAAGTCATGTGCACGATCCAACGTTGGGGAGTCATTTTCTCCAAATAACCTAGGGTTTCACCATTGATGTCATGCACGAACCTTCATGATCCAGACTTCAACACCTTCATACAAAAATTGCTCTACATCTTCTCCTCTACACAACCATGGTCTCAGTTTTCTTCAAAACTCCATCTAGAGCCAAACCCGATAGGTAGAAGCCCTTGGTTCCAACACTTTACACTGAGATCAACCTTGATGATTCTTGCTAGCTCTTACACTAATGCGTTCTACATGTTATGTTGATCATTCTAATCTATCTAGCTAAGATTAACATGCCCTAACCTAAGTGTTCTAAGGCTCAACAGAATTAGTGCTCCAATGGTGAACTCCATGAAATGCCCTCAAATTCATCAGAATCATTCATCTACCTATCCCTAACAATTCTAACCTAAAGATTCTACAACATGCTAACTATTTCTAGCCAATTCGATAGAAAAACTAACCTGGTGTAATCTTGAAAACAGATGGATGATCTCTTGGATTCACAGCTTGCAGTGCTTTGGACTTGATCAATAGACTTGATTCTTGGTTCTGTATGCAACAACATTTGCTTAAACACCTTGGATTGCCATAACCACTTCCTTTTGCAATTTGGATGATACACTTGGTAGCACACGAATTCTACTTCAATTCAGCCAGATCTTGATGGAAACTTGCTCTATGATGAATATAGATGATGATAGGATCAAGAATTTTGGAAAATGATGAAGATTTGATAGAGTTTGGAATGAATTTGCAAGATTGAAGAATGAGATGCAACTATGAGTTTCAACCAAAATGAATCACCAACCCCTGATTAGATCCACTCAATTCAATATATAGATGCTCATGGAACACTCTAGAACTTGTTAGAAACTTCTTGTGCACAAATCCCTTGAATTTTGGCATGTGTAACTTCATACATAAGCAACCAATGATATCTCTCAAATTTTGACCTAAACTCAAAAAATCTAATATTTCCAATCATCTCAAAACATTCTTTCCAATCAAAATGACCTATAATTTCATCCCATTTGGCCATGGTATGAAAAATCTCATTTTTAGGTCACTTTTATTCATTAAATTCACCTTTTAATTGACCAAATTTGGAACCTTGAGATATGAGCATTTCCAAACTTTCATGATCACTTTTATAGACTCAAAATGTCATTTGGAGCAAGTTTGATGTTGTGAAGTTTTTCATTTGAAGCTTCCTTGTATGGTTTTTGGGCATAGGCTTGAAATGACCTGTAATTCTCAAATGACCAAAATACCCTTTGCTTGCCAAGGTCATAAGTAGAGTTCCACAAATCCGATGAAGGCATACCATACCTTTCTAGAAAGCTAAGACAATGAGGAACAACTCTCATGTTGACCAGAAATCCATTTGAAATCTCCTTGAGGGGTAAAAGTTGCTTGGAAGACAAGTAACTTTTACAGACAAAATTTCAGATGCCTCAGATGACCTGTAACTTGCAAGGACCATAACTTGAGTTATATAAATCTCCTTGATGTATTCCACCACTCAAATTAAAGGTCTTGAGATCCTATACAAGTTTCATGTTGGCCAAGGATCCATTTGAAGCTTGCATTTTGAATTATCTTGCTTGGAAGTTTGACCTAAATTAGGGGATTTTACACAGAAACCCTAATTTAGAAACTCCTCTTCTTCTTGATTTCTCTTGATTTCTCCTTGGCACAACACCACATCCATATCTATATGTCAAATGATGAACCCCACATCTTTCAAATAGGCCTTGATGCCTTTCAATCAATCATTTGACCTAGGGTTTACCTAGGGTTGACCCAGATGAAACCCTAGTTGACTGTCTTCCACTGCAACTCTTGTGATCACATCAATGACTTGTCTCACTTTCAAAATGACTCTCCATGTCTTCTAGGATGTCTATATACCCTCCATGCTCAATTCACAGCTCACAACTTCTTTGATGATCTTCAAATACACTCAAGATAGGAGAGAGATCCACTGCTTGATCCACTGACTTCTTAAATTTCAATTTCTTTCTGATGACTTGGATAGGCCTGACTTTGAATAATAACCTCTTGATAGGCTCATAGAGATAAGAATAGTACTTGGTCCCTTGTGGGATGACTTGCTATGCTATGCTATGCAAATGATTAGACCATGTACATGACTTTATATGCAAATGCTAATGCAATTGAAACATAAACCAAGTGAAGTAGGTTGAGCAAATTTTAGGGTGCAAAAGTAACCAACTTGAATTTATCCCCAAATGATATTTTGGACAAGTTACCATACATCTCTTCCTTGTTTATTAAGCTTTTCCTTGTTTTGGTTTGGTGCCTTATTATGCAAGCAATCCAATTACAAAGCAACCCTATGATGAAAGCCTCAAATTAAAATTGTGGCTGAACCATTGTTCTTATAATGTCATTTGGAGTCAAAATGACCTATCATATGACATGGTTTGGACTTATAGCTTATGATTTATGATTTTCAACTTCACTTGAATTAACTTATGCCTCATTTTTAGGCCATTTTTATCACTTTTTGATATGAGCCTTTTCAGCATCTCATGACCACCCTAATAGCCTTAAAACATCATTCTAAGAAAGTTTGATGTTGAAGATTTTTCCATTTGAAGCTTGGAAGTAGGAGATATGGCCTTATGCTTGAAATGACCTATAACTTCCAAATGACCAAAATGCCCTTGGCTTGTCAAAGCCATAAGTTGAATTCTACAAATCCTATCAAGTACTTCTAGTACTATCTAGAAAGCTAAGAAGATGCTCTTCAACATTCATGTTGACCAAGAGATCATAGAAATCATCCTACTAGGGCAAAAGTTGCCTGCAAGTTGGGTGACTTTCAGGGACCCAGATTCACATACCTCAGATAACCTGTAATTTGTCAAAACCATAACTTGAGCTCTGCAAATCCTATCAAGGACTTCTACCACTAAAATTAAAGCTAAGAACAAGCTCTACAACATTCATGTTGTGGGGAAGATGAGATGACAATCACATCTTGAGCTAAAACTGCCTGGAAGATAGGGATCAAACTGGGGGATTTTACACTGTCAATCCTTAGAAACCCTAGCTTAAAGCTTCTCAAACTCTTCAATCATGATGAGTTGGTCTAGAAATCATCCTTATAGTATCTCAATACATCATTCCATGATCACATGGCTCTTGGATTAGGTCTCAACCTTCTCCCAAATCATCAGTTGACCTAGGGTTGACCCAGTCAAACCCTAATTCTACCATTCATGGCTGAATCTTCTGAATTCTTGCATAATGACCTCTCTAGGCTTCATCATGGCTTTCAAGACATCTCATAGGCTTTCTCAAAGCTTCAAGTATATTCTCAAAGTCTCAGAATCATCTGAGGAGCTCCCACAACTCTCAAGCTATGAGTCACACAACCTTGGTTTCAACCAATTCCTCTGAGGATCTCTTGAGCTTTCTGACAAAGGTATCAACCTTTGAACACTTGATGGGTAAATAAATGTTGGTAAAATTTTGGGGTGCAACAGCTTCCCCTATTCAAATGGCTTGAACCTGACTGGGTGAGGAGCGAACGGCTCTCAACCAATCAAGGTGTGAGAGGGTTGAATACCGGTAAACCCGAAAATTTGCCAACTGCACGAGCACATGGTACTCCGCGGGGAACAAATCTTTGAACACTGAAATACTAGCTGCACGGCAACTAGCTGGAGAAATACTGATCTGACATCGCCGTCAGTTATCCACATTAAATCATAATCAAACAACCAAAACACCCAACATCGCCGCTGGAAGACTAGAGAATCTGACATCGCCGTCAGACAACCGAAACACCCAACATCGCCGCTGGAGAACCAAAGAATCTGACATCGTCGTCGATCAACCAAAATACCCAACATCGCCGCTGGAGAACTAAATCTGACATCGCCGTCGATCAACCAAAATACCCAACATCGTCGCTGGAGAACTAAATCTGACATCGCCGTCATAAGCAAAACACCCAACATCGCCGCTGGAGAACTAAAGGATCTGAATCACCTAACATCGCCGTCAGAAACAAAACACCCAACATCGCCGCTGGAGAACTAAAGGATCTGAATCACCTAACATCGCCGTCAGAAACAAAACACCCAACATCGCCGCTGGAGAACTAAAGGATCTGAATCACCTAACATCGCCGTCAGAAACAAAACACCCAACATCGCCGCTGGAGAACTAAAGGATCTGAATCACCTAACATCGCCGTCAGAAACAAAACACCCAACATCGCCGCTGGAGAACTAAAGGATCTGAATCACCTAACATCGCCGTCAGAAACAAAACACCCAACATCGTCGCTGGAGAACTAAAGGATCTGAATCACCTAACATCGCCGTCAGAAACAAAACACCCAACATCGCCGCTGGAGAACTAAATCTGACATCACCGTCGATCAACCAAAATACCCAACATCGCCGCTGGAGAACTAAATCTGACATCGCCGTCATAAGCAAAACATAACTCTGAGAGACATTCGACATCGCCGTCGAACAAACATCCAACATCGCCGCTGGAAAACTAGTATAATCTGGGAAACACCCGACATCGCCGCCGAGTACTCAACATAATCTCTGCTGGGGAGTTAAAGAGTCTGACATCGCCGTCAAACATAATCTCCTGACATCACCGCCAGAAACAAACATCCAACATCGCCGCTGGAAACAAACATAATCTGACCTCGCCGTCGAATCCAAAATACCCAACATCGCCGCTGGAGAACTGAAGAGTCTGACATCGCCGTTGGACAACCAAAACATCCAACATCGCCGCTGGGAGATTAAATCACCTGACATCACTGTCAAACAACCGAAATACCCAACATCGCCACTGGAGAACTGAAGAATATGAAAATACCCAACATCGCCGCTGGAAAACTGAAGAATCCTGACATACCCAACATCGCCGCTGGAAAACTGAATCATCTGACCTCGCCGCCAGAACCAAACAAGACATCCAACATCTCCGCTGGAGAACTGAACTATCGAGTAACTCCGTGTCGCTACTGCGAAAATCGGCGCCGGCTGAACAGAAGAGTCGCCACCGTGCGTTATTTATCCCACGGGAGGGAAAGGAAACGCTCAGAGTAAACCTCGCACAACACGGGAAAGGTATGGTCGTCGCAACCAAAACCTGGATTCGGGAGTCGGTTACGCAAGGGGAAGGTATTAGCACCCCTCACGTCCGTCGTACTCGACGGGATCCACGCTTGTTTTCGGATATGGATTGTTATTCTATCTAAACTATAGGTCAAGGGTTAAAAAAGAAAATAAAATGAAAATAAAAATGAATCGGCAAAGTATCGCACTTTATGCCTAAGTATTCCCGCCTGGAACGAGAAATCAGAGTCCACGTAGTTCGCCTACCTACGGGAAAGGAGGGGAAGGTTGCTCGCTAGGATATCGCATCCTATGCCTACGTACTTCCACACAGCATGGAAGATCAGAGCAAACGTAGTTCGGGCCACGGAAGACACAGGCCTGTCTTGATTGCTTTTATCTCCTTCTGAAAAAGGTTTTCTTGATTAGCAGTCCCGGCGGATAAAAGTGACGTTTTGATGGGTTCACATTCTTTTACGGAAGAAGTGTCTTTTAGTGTGTTTGAAACCTTTAGGTGTTTTTCTGTTTGTTTCGAGAAAGAAAGAGACAGAACTCTAACCTACGGTTGCGAAGGGAAACAAACTAACCTAATGTTATCATGCATGGGTTAAGACCTAGTGTCTATCATGCTCCTCTCTTGCACAGAGAGGAACAGAGATCCTAAGGGATAGGCAGTGACAGAAACAATAGCAGATATACAGTAATACAGTAAAATGCATGGATGCAACAGTACAAGCGAGGCAAGGGAGTCCCACTCAACCTCGAACCTAGAAAACAATAGGCAAAAGTGAACAGGCTTCACTTTCAACCCAACAGGGTAAACAGCAAACAATACAGTCAGGGAAAACCAATCAATACAGCAAAAATAAACAGCCACAGCAGCTCTACATCAACATCTGGCTTCAAGTAATCTCCAATCAGTTACAGGCTTCAACAAGCATTAATCTCCATCCTCATGGCCTTCAGGCAAGGGCTTTGATCATCAATCTTCTATCTGCAATGGCTTTTCTTCAAGTCTCAGGCTCTAGGATGAACATCAGTCAACCAGATGAGGTGAATGAATGTTAGACAGTTAACTACCTACCAAGGGTGGTTCATCAACTGTTAACATTAAACAGAAAGTTTTCTCTCAAAAGTTCTATCTTTCAAATACATTCACTGATCCTTCCAAAGGAAGGAGGTGGATATTTGAAAGAGACTTTGAATCATGGAGAAAGGATAGAGGCAAACAAAGCCATCTATGTTTGAGAAGCAAGCTTTCTAATCTAGAGCTCTGCCTAGCTCCTAAACCCTAGTCTCCTCAGCAGCTGCTAGCAAGAACCTCCTCTCCAACTCTGGCAGTTGATCTTCAATCTCTGGATCTCCAATGGCCTTCATCTCCCCAAGTCTTCAGCTCTCCTAAGTCCCCAGACAATCCCAATACCCACACAAGCAAGCAATAATCCCCAGAGGGCACACCACACCAGTCAATCAGATATACAGTATATTAATAGCAGTAGGGGAATCCTGACTTTTCTAAGGGGATCTAATAACTACCCATAGCCCCTATAGTCCCATATCTAAACTAATCAAACCCTAAGTCCTAAGGGAAAAGAATCAAGCCTCTTAAGTCATCACCTAAAACCCTAATTTTATCCATGTTATTCACACTTACACTAAGCACCTAAATTTAACTTCTAAAAATGGGAACTAAATTGAATCTACAAGTTTGATGTCTAACCTAAACAACCTAAAAAGAATGGATGAAAAATATTGAAGCAATTAATCAAAAAAAATATCAAAATCATGTATGAAATGAAATTATGTAAAATGCTATTTATTGAGAAAATATGGGAAAAATATCAAATAAAAAATAAAATGCCATTTTTATTTTTTATAATTTTCTTGACATCCTAAAGAAAAATATGCAAAAAGAATGAATTAAAAATGATGATTTTTCTATTTATTATGAATTTTTAAAAGTGAATGAAAAATGAAAAGAAAATAATAAAGAAATTATAAAGAAATAGCCAGAGGGGGTGCAAATAGAAACACGCTGCAGTTGTTTTATTAAGTGGGCTGAGGACCGGGGGTGCAAATAGGACAAAACCATAGGCCCAGCATATTCAAAAATTGAATTAAAAATGCCAGAGAAAATGAGGAGAGATTCGGTGTAGATAGCATCCAATTCAAGTGTATTTGCTTGGGCTTAGTGAAAAAGGGGTGTGAATAGCTGATCAAATTCAGGCCCACCCAGGATGCCTAAATGAAACGCTGCGTTTCATGTCCAATTCTTCCCTCCGTTTTCAGCTTTGAACGTGGATCGTTGGATGGGGGATTAAGTCAAAAGTCAAGCTGGGATCGTGTGGTGCCAGGGTCATCTTCAACCTTGGTTCAGGGTTTGGAAGAAACGCCATGGATGAACACACCAACTGATCCATACCCTAACTCCCTCGATTCTCCATGGAATGCCAACATATAAAAACCAAATCCACTCCAAATCTTACCAGGAATTTAACCATGATATCAAAACTAACTGAAATCTCTTCTAACCCTAAAACCGATAGCTACCTCCAAGAAATGATCAAGAACCGATTCTCACGATCTTCAAAATTGATGGCACAGGCATGTTCCTCTCTTCACCTGGATCATTTCCCCCTAAAGAACTAAGCCTAACACTCCCAATTCGAAGAGTTCTTGCTTCTAACAGAAATTATGCCAACCTAATAAACATCACCAAATCGATCCATACTTTCCAGAAATGATCTACTACTTATTCCCTATCATTCTAACCTATTAACCTTGATGAACTATGCATAAATTAGAGTGTAGAGATCAAGATGCAAACCTGATAAAATGTGTGAACCAGATAGGGGAATCCTTCAAATCACTGCTTGTACTTGTGCAGAAACACTCAGTGACACAAGAGCTTGCTTCTGTTTGCACTGGTTTGGGTTGATTATGCTTGAATCTTGGAAATGGATCTGAAGCTGCAAGCTGCCAAACTCAACATCCAGAACACGATTTGGACCTGAATTTCCTCTGATTTTGATTGTTACACACTCAATGATGATGATAGAGTTGAATCAGATCAAGAAACTGAACAGAATGTGGAAGAAATGAAGAATTGGAAAATGACTTGCTATGGAAGAAATTTGATCTCAATCTCTCTTTCTGCAGCAATTCTCTCTAAACTCTGCATCTGAGCACATCCCAAATTACTTATAGATGGTGTAAGAATGATCTAGAAGTGACTGGAACAATCCAATGAGAAATTGGATATCTCACTTCATGAGATTTTTGATTCCATGCTAAGCATAGGCCATTCTTTGTTCAAGCTTGCACACTCCTCACTTCTCCTTTGAAATTCTCCTTAGATGATATTTTGATTGAACTAAAAAACTTTGCAAGCTTGCCCATTGATTCCTTGTTTATGTGGGGTTTTGCCATGTGACCTTATGAGGCAAGGCACAAATTTACAAAGGAAGTCCCATTTTTAAGCTTAAACTTAAAAATGTGGATGAACCAATGTATTTAAAATGAGGTTTCCAATCAAAATGATATATTGGATGACCTATTTTGGATCTCTAGATCCTCCAAACCAATTTCCAAATTCAACTTTTTCAACTTATAAGCCATTTTTAGTTCATTTTTTGACCAATCATGCAAATCCATGCTATGAGCTTTTCCAATCATTCATGACCTCCCTTATTGACTTAAAATGGAATTTTGAGCAACTTTCATGTTTTGAGTTTTTCCATTTGAGGCTTGGAAATAGGAGATATGGCCTTTGCTTAAAAATGACCTATAACTGACAAATGACCAAAATACCCTTTGCTTTACAAGACCATAAGTAGAGTTCCACAAATCATATGAAGGCATACTATACCATTATAGAAAGCTAAGACAATGAGGAACAACTCTTATGTTGACCAGAAATTCATTTGAAATCTCCTTGAGGGGTAAAAATATCTTGGAAGTCAAGTCACTTTCACAGACAAAATTTCAGATACCTCAGATGACCTGTAACTTGCAAAGACCACAACTTGAGTTCTATAAATCTCCTTGATGTCTTCCACCACTCAAATTAAAGGTCTTGAGATCCTCTACAAGTTCCATGTTGGCCAAGGATCCATTTGAATCTTGCATTTTGACTTATCTTGCTTGGAAATTTGACCTAAACTAGGGGATTTTACATAGAAACCCTAATTTGGAACCTCCTCTTCTCCTTGATTTCTCTTGATTTCTTCTTAGCATAACAACATATCCTTATTCTCCATGTCAAATGATGAGCCCCACATCTCTCCAATAGCCCTTAATGCCTTTCAACCAGTCAATTGACCTAGAGTTGACCCAGGGTTGACCCAGATGAAACCCTAGTTGACTGTCTTCAACTGCAATACTTGTGACTTCACCAATGACTTGTATCCTTCTCCAAATGACTTTCTAAGCCTCCCATAATGTCTACATACTCTCCATGCTCAGCCCACAGCTCCCAATTTCTTGTTGATACTCAGAGACCCTCAGATAGGAGATGGATGCAATGCTTGATCCATTGACTTCCCAGCCTTCAAATTCTTTCTGATGACTTGAATGAGATTGAATTTGGATAATAACCTCTTGATAGGTCTCTAGAGGTGAGAATAATGATTGGTCCCCTATTGGATGACTTGCCCATGCTATGCTATGCAGATGAATGAATTATGTACATGACCTAATATGCAAATGCTAATGGTATTGAAACATGAACCAAGTGAATAAGGTTGAGCAAATTTTAGGGTGCAACAGCTGCCCCTATTCAAGCGACTTGGACCCGATTGGGTGAAGAGCGAACGGCCTTCAAACATTCGAGGTACGAGACGATTGAATACAAGTGAAACCAGAAATTTGCCAACCGCAGAAATAACCTGCGCTCCTGCTTGAGGACTGACATTCATCAGCTGAATCTGACTGTTATAGTAACCCACTGATCTCGTAACGACCACGCTGGGGATAACAGATTGCTTGCTTGTCCACATTAGGACTCTGTCTGTCATCAACACGAAGAAATATCAACTAGAACCCGTCCACGTTAGGACTCCACTTGCTGTTAACCCAGAAAAATCTCGGCAACTCCGCTGGGGGATATTCCAATAAAATCGTCCACGTTAGGAATACATCCTTCCACGTTAGGAATAACACCATCCACGTAAGGAATCATCTCTTTTGCATCTGTCCGCGTAAGGACTCCCTTCTTTCCTCATAAGGAATCAACCTCTGTATCTGTCCACGTCAGGACTAAACTCTTCCACGTTAGGAATACATTTCCTTTTGATTTGTCCACGTCAGGACCCCAATCTTTCCATGTAAGGAATCAACTTCTTTTCCACGTAAGGAATAAGACTTCGTCTGGATCTGTCCGCGTCATGACTACATTTTTCCACGTAAGGAATGCCATCTTAATCTGTCCACGTAAGGACTCCGCTCTTTCCACGTAAGGACCTGAAATTTCTCTTTCTCTTCCACGTAAGGAACACGCCTTCTTTCCATGTTAGGCATACTTCTTCTTCTGCATCCGTCCACGTCAGGACTAAATTTTCCACGTAAGGAATCTATCTTCTTCTTCTTCCCCGTTAGGAATAACTTCTTTGATGTGTCCGCGTCAGGACTAAACTCTTCCACGTAAGGAAACCCATCCTTTTCCACGTAAGGAATCTCATCTTTCCACGTTAGGACTAAACTCGTCTTTCCACGTAAGGAGAACATCGTCCACGTTAGGACCCACCTTTCCACGTAAGGAATCACAATTTTAATCTGCCCACGTGAGGACTCCCATCTTTCCACGTAAGGAATGAACTTGCTCTTCCACGTAAGGAACGGAAACCTCTTTTTCCACGTAAGGAATAGATTCGTCCACGTCAGGACCCATGTTTCGTCTTGATTTGTCCACGTCAGGACTCAGGCATCTTCGACCCGCTGGGGAAATAAAACTTGTCCGCGTCAGGACTCACATCTCCTCTGTTGAGAAAGCAAAACTTGTCCGCGTCAGGACTCACACCTTCGTCTGATCTGCCCACGTCAGGACCCATGTGTTGCACCCTAAAATTTGCTCAACCTTATTCACTTGGTTTATGTTTCAATGTCATTAGCATTTGCATATAGAGTCATGTACATAGACTAACCAGCTGCATAGCATAAGCATAGCAAGTCATTCAACAGAGGACCAATCATTATTCTCATCTCTAGAGGCCTCTCAAGAGGTTATTATCCTAATTCCATCCTACTCAAGTCCTCAGGAAAGAATTTGAAAGCAAAGAGTTCAGCAGATCAAGCCTTGAGTCCATCTCCTAGCTGAGGATATCTGAGGATCAACAAGAGGGTTGTGAGCTGTGAAGTGAAAGCATGGAGAGCATCTAGACATCTTGAGAGACTTATAAAGTCATTTGGAGAAGAAAACAAGTCATTGATGAAGGCACAAGAGCTACAGTTGAAGACAGTCAACTAGGGTTTCATCTGGGTCAGCCCTAGGTCAACCCTAGGTCAATTGACTGACTTTAAAGGGCATTCAAGGCTATTGGAGAGGTGTGGGATTCAACATTGGACATATAAAGAAGGATATGGAGATATGACAAGGAGAATTCAAGAGAAATCAAGGAGAAGAGGAGTTACTAAATTAGGGTTTCTCTGTAAAATCCCCTAGTTTAGGTCAAATTTCCAAGCAAGATAAGTCAAAATGCTAGATTCAAATGGCTTCTTGGCCAACATGAAACTTGTAGAGGATCTCAAGACCTTTAATTTGAGTGGTGGAAGACCTCAAGGAGATTTATAGAACTCAAGTTATGGTCCTTACAAGTTACAGGTCATCTGGGGTGTCTGAATTTTTGTCTGTGAAAGTGACTTGACTTCCAAGCTAATTTTGCCCCTCAAGGAGATTTCAAATGAATTCTTGGTCAACATAAGAATTGTTCCTCATTGTCTTAGCTTTCTAGAATGGTATGGCATGCCTTCATATGATGTGGAGAACTCAACTTATGGTCTTGGCAAGCAAAGGGTATTTTGGGCATTTGTGAATTACAGGTCATTTTAACCTATACCCAAAACTCAAACAAGGAGGCCTCAAATGAAAAAACTTACAACATCAAACTTGCTCCAAATGGGATTTTAAGTCTAGAAAGAGGGTCACAAGTTATTGGAGAAGCTCATAGCATGGAGTTGCATGATTGGTCAAAATATGAACTAAAAAGGCTTATAAAGTGAATAATTTCAAAGTGAAAAATGGTTTGGGAGATTTCCAAGTCCAAATGGAGACTTCCAATATATGATTTTGAATGGAAAAACAATTCTAAGAACAATGGTTCAAACACTTTTTTGAGTTTAGAAGGAAAAAATGAAGTTATCCATGGTTGCTTGCTTTTTAAGAAACATAACCAAAATGAGCCAAAGTTTGAAAACAAGGGAATGTGCAAGATGGATCTAGAATGTACCATTGGGGTCTATATATTCATGAAAGGAGAATTTGGCAAGGGTTGGCTTCATTTGCATCAAAAATTTCACAAACTTCTCATTCTTGTTCATAAAAGTTTCATTCCAAATCTCTCAAATTCTTCATCAATCTTCATCAAAATCAATTCAGTTTTACTCCATTATCATCATAGATCAGAATTGAAGCAAGGTTTTGGTGATTATCATCCATTTTCGAGTGCCTTTTGCAAGAACATCAAAATCACAATCTCAAGTGGATAGCATAATTCAGGCCAAGTCTCATCCAAAGCTTGCATACAGAATCAAGTTCATCAAGGATTGATCAAGATCCAAGTCTCAAAAGCCTCAAATCATCAATCTCCATAGCTGTTTGCAAGGTTTCACATCAGGTAAGTTTTCATTCGATTGGCTTGATTCAGTTAGTTTCACATGATTTTATTAGCTTAGACTTGATCTAGGTGGTTAGGAGATTAAGTTAGATGAATTTGGAAAGGATTGGTGATGGTTAGTGACAGGTGCAACAAACTGTTAGTGTTCGAATCTCTTGGATTAATGCGTTATAATGTTAGTTTGATTCATCAGATTAACCTCCATTATGTGTAGATTAGTTTAGGGTAAATTTGAGGAAGAATGGTAATGGTTCATATCAGTGCATTTCAATGGTGGCCAGTGTTTGATTCAATCGGATTTGTTGTTGTGGTGAGTTTCAAGATAATCTGATGCCCTAGGCTTGTAGAGGAAAGAATTTGGAGCGGTTTTCATGTTCACAGCATGTGGATTAGTGGCGTGTAGGATGAGAACAGCTTGATGTAAAGCTTGCTCGTGCATGGAGCCATGGTGAATCGAAACCCTAAGTTTCAGGTCATTTGGAGAAGATAGAATCGTGACCGTGTATGGGTTGTTAGACTTTTGACTTCCCAGGCAATCCAATGGCTGTTATTTGATTTCAGAATTGGAGGGAATGACCTGGCCCTAAACGCACCGTTTCATTAATTGAAACGGGCGGGCCTGAGTCTCTTGTGCTAATCCCACCCCCGTGTGAGCCCAATTCCAAGTTTCTAACGTGATTCTGTTGCTTCTCTCACCCCCAGCGCGTTGTTATTATTTCTCTAATTCTGAGTAATTCTGGGCCTTGTCCAAAACGCTACCAACACCCCCCTGTTTGCTGGCCCAATGGATTTGAACTGGGCGTGATTGATATTCTGACCCCCCTCCCTCATTTTATTTGGTTTATTTGTTTTAATTCATTTTAATTTTTACCATTTTCATTAATTCATAAATAATTCATAAAAAATGCATTTTAATCCATTCTTTTTACCATATTTTCATTAAAATGTCTAGAATATTATAGAAAAATAAAATTTCATTTTTAGTTTTATTTCATATTTTTTTACATATTTTCTAAATAAATGTCATATTAAATAGATTCATTTCATGCATCATTTTTATGATTTTTGTTCTCTTACATGCTTTAATATTTTTTAGTCATTCTTTTATATTGTTTAGATGAGATATTAAACTTGTAGAAATATTTTAGTTCCCATTTTTAGGAGTTAATTTTAGGTGATTAGTAAATGCTTGAACATCATGAACAAAACTAGGGTTTTAGGTGACAACTTAGGAGTTTGATTTCATTTCCCTTAGGACTTAGGGTTTGAATAGATTAGTTATGGGACTATAGGGGCTATGGGTAGTTATTAGATCCCTTAGGAAAAGTCAGGATTCCCCTACTGATATTATTACTGTCTGTATATCTGCTGTCTGGTGTGGTGTGCCCTCTGGGGTTTATTGTTTGCTTGCTTGGGTATTGGGTTTGCCTGGGGCCCTGGGGAAGCTGAAGATTTGTGAAGATGAAGGCCATTGGAGATTCAAAGACTGAAGATCAACTGTCAGAGTTGAGGAGGAGATTCTTGCTAGCAGATGCTAAGGAGACTAGGGTTTAGGAGCTAGGCAGAGCTCTAGATTAGAATGATTGTTTCTCAAACATGGATTGCCTTGTCTGCATCCATTCTTCTCTGTGATTCAGAGTCTCTCTAAGACACTCACCCCCTTCCTTTGGAAGGCTTGGTGACAGTGTCTGTGAGATAGAACTCCTGAGAGAAAATGTCTCTTGTGTTAGAAGCAGTCTGTTCACCACCTTTGGTAGTCAGCTGGTTGCTTAACACCCAATTCACTCTTGTGACTAATCCCTCATCCTGGAGGTTTGAGCTTGAAGAAGAGCCATTGCAGATAGAAGACTGATGATCAAAGCCCTTGCCTGAAGGCCATGAAGATGGAGATTGAGGCTTGTTGAAGCCTGTAGCTGATTGGAGATTACTTGGAGCCAGCTGTTGATTCAGAGCTGCTGATGCTGTTTCTTTTGGCTGTATTTCATTTGTTGATGTATTGATTGGTTTTCCTGGACTGTATTGTTTGCTGTTTACCCTGCTGGGTTGAAAGTGAAGCCTGTTCACTTTTGCCTATTGTTTTCTAGGTTCGAGGTTGAGTGGGACTCCCTTGCCTCGCTTGTATTGCTGCATCCATGCATTTTACTGCTTTACTGTATATATCTGGTATTGTTTCTGTTTTACCTATCCCGTAGGATCTCTGTTTCTCTCTGTGCAAGAGAGGAGCATGATAGACACTAGGTCTTAACCCATGCATGATAACATTAAGTTAGTTTGATTCCCTTCGCAACCGTAGGTTAGAGTTCTGTCTCTTTCTTTCTCAAAACAAACAGAAAAACACATAAAGATTTCAAACACAATAAAAGACACTTCTTTCGTAAAAGAATGTGAACTCATCAAAACGTCATTTTTGTCCGCTGGGACTGTTAATCAGAAAAACCTTTTTCAGAAGGAATAAAAACAATCAAGACAAGCTTGTGTCGTACGTGGCCCGAACTACGTTTGCTCTGATCTTTCATGCTGTATGAAAGTACGTAGGCACAGGATGCGATATCCTAGCGAGCAACCTCCCCCTCCTTTCCCGTAGGTAGGCGAACTACGTTGACTCTGATTTCTCGTTCCAGGCGGGAATACGTAGGCATAAAGTGCGATACTTTGCCGAGTCATTTTTATTTTCATTTTATTTTCTTTTTAACCCTTGACCTATAGTTTAGATAGAATAACAATCCATACCCGAAAACAAGCGTGGATCCCGTCGAGTACGACGGACGTGAGGGGTGCTAATACCTTCCCCTTGCGTAACCGACTCCCGAATCCAGGTTTTGGTTGCGACGACCATACCTTTCCCGTGTTGTGCGAGGTTTACTCTGAGCGTTTCCTTTCCCTCCCGTGGGATAAATAACGCACGGTGGCGACTCTTCTGTTCAGCCGGCGCCGATTTTCGCAGTAGCGACAGCTGGCGACTCTGCTGGGGATCCAACGTCCCCTGGCTGCTAAGGACTGCGATGGTTCTTATGCATTTGGGATCCAACGTCCCTTGAGAGAGTCAATCCTAACGCTTGTTTTCCCGTCGAGGATTTTGTATGGAGTTATTGTATATTTCTAACCTTGTATTTTCAGCTTTATATATTGATTATTGTTGCTGTATCTGGGGTGTGACGGGTGTTCTGATATTGAGAGATAAGCCGGACCTGGGCTTGAGTGCACCTAGAATTAGAGTAGAAATTAGTGGGCGCCCGCTTGCTTTGCTTGCTTTTGTAAGAGCACAGATTGTGTCTTAGTAATATCTCTATGTTTTGATGATAACATTAATGATAATTTGTATACAAGAATTATACTCTCTAAATTTGTTCTAAACTGTTTTCTACAGGCACAAAAGATTTTAATCTTAAAGAGCAAATTTGATGTGAACAATGAATTCTGAATGGCTCAAGAGCATCTGAAGATTAGAAGAATCTGAAGTATAAGAGCTTAGTTATCAAGATTCTGAAGATACAACACGCTGCATGTTTTATCAAGAATCTGAATAAGAGAAGACTCTGTGTGAAGAGACTCTGAATGAGAGAAGACTCTGATCTGAGTGAAGACTCTGATCTAAGAGCATGTTACGCTTCAAGCACACAGCTGCACCAAGACTCTGATTCATCAACATCTGAAGAACATATTAGGCTCTGAAGTTTCCAGAAGGTTCTGAAGACTGAAGACTCTGATATTGATTGTTGATCTGAATTATTTGAAGAAGAATATTTTAATATATCCGTTGGAATATGCCAGCAAATCTTTCCTTAATTGGGATAGACAAAATTCTCTGCAAAGAAGATTATTCCTCTGGTACATTCCTGATATAGTTAAATCACAGCTCAGCAGAAAATTGCTACACCCACATTTTGTGCGCCGTCTCTCTGCTGTAATAGTACAAAGGACAGTACTATTTTGATATTGGAAATATTTTCTCTAACGGTAAAATATTCTCTCCAATATTCAAGTGGCTATATAAAGGACATCATAGCTCATTCTTCAAGTGCTAATTCACAACAATATTGACAAGAACTCTCTCACGCTAAAAAGCTTTCATATTCTTCACTGTTCATACATTGTTCTAAACTTAGAGAAATAACACAGTTGTGTTTATAGCTTTCATAGAAGCAATTCTTACTCTTTCATTGTATTACATTAAGTTGTAAAGAAAGTTTTCCTTAAGAGGATCTAGGTTAGATCAGTAGCTCTTAAGAAGACTAAGAACAGTTGTTCTTAGGTGTGCTATTTGTAATCAGTTGATTTGAATAGTGGATTAAGTCCTTGTTGAGAAAGGCAAATCACTCTTGAAAAGGGTGGACTGGAGTAGTTGAGTTCAACGAACCAGGATAAAAATACTTGTGTTTTTATCGTTGATAATTTTTCTGTCATACTTATTCAACCCCCCCCTTCTAAGTATTTTCTCACCTTCAGTTGGCATCAGAGCTCCGGTTCTGAGTGTGCATTCGCTTAACCGTGACAGATAAAGATCCAGTGAGAAAAATACTCTGTTATTTATTTGGTTGCTAATATGGGTGATATTCCTACATCAAGCAACAAATATGAAGGAGACAGAATCAGCACCAAACCTCCAATGTTTGATGGAGAAAAATTTGATTATTGGAAGGATAGACTTGAAAGTTTTTTCTTGGGGTATGATGCTGATCTCTGGGACTTAGTCATTGATGGGTATGAACATCCTACTAAGGATGGCAAAAAGATTGATAGAAAATCAATGACTGAGGAGCAGAAGAAAGAATTCAAGAATCATCACAAAGCCAGAACCATACTTCTGAATGCAATCTCTCATACAGAGTATGAAAAGATCACCAACAGAGAAACTGCTCATGATATGTTTGAGTCTCTCAAAATGACTCATGAGGGAAATTCTCAGGTGAAAGAGACAAAGGCTCTAGCGCTTATACAGAAGTATGAAGCGTTCAAAATGGAAGAATCTGAGAACATTGAGACTATGTTTTCCAGATTTCAGATTCTAACAGCTGGGTTGAAAGTTCTGGACAAGGGCTACTCAACATCTGATCATGTCAAGAAGATCATCAGAAGTCTTCCTACCAAATGGAGACCTATGGTGACTGCATTGAAGCTGGCCAAGGATCTGAACAAAATCTCACTAGAAGAACTCATCAGTTCTTTGAGAAGTCATGAGATTGAGCTGGAGGAAGATGAACCCCAGAAGAAAGATAAAGGTAAATCTTTAGCTTTTAAATCTAACAAATCTGTTAAAGCCTTGCAGGTTAATGAAGAAAGCTCTGAGGAATCTTCTTCTGAAGAAGAAGATGAACTTTCTATGCTGTCCAGAAGGATCAACAAACTCTGGAAGCACAAAGGGAAGAAGTTCAACAACTTCAGAAGATCTGATCAAAAGAAAGAATCTTCTGGACACAGAAGATCTGGCAAGAAAGAGATCACTTGTTTTGAATGTAAAGAACCTGGACACTACAAGAGTGAATGTCCCAAACTTCAAAAGGAAAAACCCAAAAGGAAGTTTGACAAAAAGAAAAAGGTTCTGATGGCTACATGGGATGACTCAGATGAATCTGAATCATCTTCTGAATCTGAGGAAGAATGTGCAAATGTTGCGCTGATGGCCAACACAGATGATCAAGATGAAGGAACGTCATCATCTGAAGCTGAGTCAGAATCAGACTCTGACTCTGAAGAGGTATTTTCTGAACTCTCCAGAGCTGAACTTGTTGAAAGTTTATCTGACATGATGGAAAGCTACAGCAAGATTAAACTCAAATACAAGAAGCTGAAAAGCAATCTTGAATCTGAGATTAATCTTCTGAGAACAGAACTTGTTGAGCAGAAAGAGATAAATTTAAAACTCAAAAATGATTTAGAAACAACTCAACAAGAATCTGATACTGAAACAGAGTCCAGTGAAAATATTTTAGAAAAATATGACTCCAGTTTTAGAAGATTTCTCACTAAAAGCATAGACAGAAGCAAAATGGCTTCTATGATCTATGGTGTTAGTGGGAACAACAGAAGAGGCATTGGATGTGAATCCTCCTCTGGAAGCAATCCAAAGTCTGTTGATAAACTCTTCATCAAGAAGACTCCCTTGTATTCTCATTTCAAGTTTGGTCATCTGAATGATATTAAACATACAAGCTCTGAAAAGAGTACTTATGTGTTTAAGCCAAGGGTTAGCCAAAATAAACACTATGTTGAAAAACAGAAGTTTAGGCAAAACCGCAGAACATCTAACCCCAAAGGACCCAAAAAGATCTGGGTACCTAAAAGCAAAATAATACCTGTTGCAGATATCCTTAGCAGCAAAATCCAGACACCAATCATGGTACCTGGACTCTGGATGCTCGCGACATATGACGGGCGAAAGGTCTATGTTCCAAAGCCTGGAACTTAAATCTGGAGGGGACGTGAAATTTGGAGGGAACCAGAGGGGCAAGATCATTGGCTCTGGTACGATAGGTAATGGTAACCTACCCTCTATTTCTAATGTTTTGTTAGTAGAAGGATTGAAACATAATCTATTGTCCATAAGTCAATTAAGTGACAATGGTTATGATATCATCTTTAATCAAAAATGTTGCAAAGCTGTTTGTCAAAAGAATGGCTCAACCTTATTCAGTGGAAAGAGGAAAAACAACATTTACAAAATTAACCTTTCAGAACTTAAAGTTCAAAATGTAAAATGCCTTTTATCTGTGAATGATGAGCAATGGGTCTGGCATAGAAGATTGGGACATATTAATATGAGACGTATATCTCAGATTAATAAACTCAATCTGGTCAGAGGACTCCCTAATCTGAAGTTCAATTCAGATGCTCTGTGTGGCGCATGTCAAAAGGGTAAATTTTCAAAATCCCATTTTAAACCAAAAAATGTTGTTTCCACCTCTAGACCATTGGAATTACTTCACATTGATCTGTTTGGACCAGTGAAAACTGCATCCATCAGAGGCAAGAAGTATGGGTTAGTCATTGTAGATGACTACAGCAGATGGACATGGGTAAAGTTTCTAAAACACAAGGATGAGTCTCATTCTGTGTTCATTGACTTCTGCAATCAAGTTCAGACTGAAAAAGAATGCAAAATTATTAAAGTCAGAAGTGATCATGGTGGCGAATTTGAAAACAAATATTTTGAAAAATATTTTTCTGAAAAGGGAATTGCACATGATTTCTCCTGTCCTAGAACTCCACAACAAAATGGAGTTGTAGAGAGGAAAAATAGAACATTGCAAGAAATGGCCAGAACCATGATCAACGAGACAAATCTGGCAAAACATTTTTGGGCAGAAGCAATAAATACAGCATGTTATATTCAGAACAGAGTGTCTGTAAGACCTCTTCTGGAAAAGACTCCCTATGAATTGTGGAGAAACAGAAAGCCCAACATTGCTTATTTTCATCCATTTGGATGTATTTGTTATTTGCTTAACACTAAAGATCATCTAAACAAGTTTGATTCCAAAGCACAGAAGTGTTTCATGCTTGGTTATTCTGAACGCTCTAAAGGCTACAGAGTATTCAATACTGAAACACAGATTGTGGAAGAATCTATTCATGTTAGATTTGATGATAAGCTTGGCTCTGAAAAGCCAAAGCAAGTTGAAAGTTTTGCAGATAGAGAAGTTATTCTCACAGACTCTGAAGGCTCAGAGGCAAACAAGACTAAAGACAAAGACTCTGAAGAAAATCCAGATGCTACACCTTTAACTTCCCAACTTGACAATCTGCATATTTCTGAAAGACCAACAGTCAGAGGATCTTCTTCCAGAATGAAAGCTTCTCATCCAGAGGATGTGATAATTGGAAAGAAAGATGATCCAATAAGGACAAGAGCATTTCTCAGAACTTCTGAATCTTCCTTCTGTGGCTTAGTGTCAATCATAGAACCTTCATCTGTTGATGAGGCTCTGGAAGATAATGAATGGATTTTAGCTATGCAAGAGGAGCTGAATCAATTCACAAGGAATGAAGTCTGGGATCTGGTTCCAAGACCTAAAGGTTTCAATGTTATTGGAACAAAATGGGTTTTCAGAAATAAACTGAATGAAAAAGGAGAAGTTGAAAGGAACAAAGCAAGACTGGTTGCTCAAGGCTACAGTCAACAAGAAGGCATAGACTACACAGAAACATATGCTCCTGTTGCAAGGTTAGAGTCTATACGCTTGCTTATTTCATTTGCTGCACAACATAACATCACTCTTTATCAGATGGATGTTAAAAGTGCTTTTCTTAATGGAATTATAGAAGAAGAAGTGTATGTCCACCAACCTCCTGGTTTTGAAAATGAAAATTTTCCAGATCATGTTTACAAACTAAAAAAATCTCTTTATGGACTAAAACAAGCTCCCAGAGCTTGGTATGAGAGGTTGAGTAATTTTCTTCTGAAGAAGGATTTCATCAGAGGAAAAGTGGATACCACACTATTTTGTAAAACCATTAAGAAAGATTTGTTGATTTGTCAAATTTATGTAGATGATATTATTTTTGGATCAACAAATATTATGCTTGGAAAGGAGTTTGCTAAATGTATGCAGGAAGAATTTGAGATGAGCATGATGGGAGAACTGAAATTCTTTCTGGGAATTCAAGTAAATCAGACTCCAGAGTGCACCTACATACATCAGACGAAGTATGTTAAAGAGCTTCTGAAGAAGTTTAACATGCTGGATAGCAAAATGGCAAAGACTCCAATGCATCCTACAAGCACTCTAGGTAAGGAAGAGGTAAGTAAGAAGGTAGATCAGAAACTCTACAGAGGTATGATAGGATCTCTTCTTTATTTGACTGCTTCTAGACCAGACATTCTGTTTAGTGTTTGTTTATGTGCTAGATTCCAATCAGATCCTAGAGAATCACACTTAACTGCTGTTAAGAGGATTCTAAGGTATCTGAAAGGTACTGCTAATGTTGGTTTGTGTTACAGAAGATCTGACAAATATTCACTAGTTGGATTCTGTGATGCTGACTATGCTGGAGATAGAGTTGAGCGCAAAAGTACTTCTGGAAGCTGTCAGTTTCTTGGAAGTCATCTGATCTCATGGTACAGCAAGAAGCAACCAACAATTGCACTATCAACCACAGAGGCAGAATACATTGCTGCTGCTGGGTGTTCCACTCAGATGCTCTGGATGAAGAGTCAACTAGAAGATTATCAAATCTATGAGAGTAATCTTTCTATCTTCTGTGACAATACTTCAGCTATATGTTTATCCAAAAATCCTATTTTACACTCTAAGGCTAAACATATAGAGATTAAACATCACTTCATCAGATACTATGTTCAGAAGGGTGTAATAAATTTAGCCTTTGTTGATACAGATCATCAATGGGCAGATATTTTCACAAAACCCCTTGCTGAAGATAGGTTTAAGTTTATTCTGAAAAATATTTGTATGGATTTTTGTCCAGAGTAATATTTCTCAGAGTCTACTTCTCAGATGCTAAGTGTTTAACACTCTGAAGTATTTCATCTGTTTTGCTTGTTTAATTTATCTGTGATTTATTTTTTTTGTGAAACTCTGTACTGACCATCTCAGAGGATCTGAAAGTTGAAAACATTTCATTTCTTAAGAGTTACAGAATCACATGCAAAGCAAACACGTGTCACTCAGAATCTGAAAAGATGGAGTACACCTACTGACTATGACGTTTAAGGTATTGCTTTGAAAATCTCAATCTATCTTGATTTTCCCCCCAAATGTCATATCATAATTAAAAATGATTACTTTTCATTAAATGCAAACGTGCGTATGTGTCCTATGTATGTCTGTTGTGTTTCCCATGCGTGTCTTATTTTTCTATATAAACCACTCTCACAACACATTCACACTTTTCACATTCTCAACACATATGCGCTTTTGTCTGCTGTTCTCTCTCTTCTCAAACCCTAAACGAACCCAGAAACCGTCATCTCCTTCTTCTTCATCAACAATGGCATCCACATCAAAAGCAGTTACTACCAAAGATTCTACCACTATCATTGAACCAGTACGCACTCTTCTGACTCCTGTTGATTCTCTAGAAGTGTTATGTGAAAGTTTCGTGGATTTGGAAGACCTTGCTGATAATGGGTTTGATCTGATTCCTTCGATCAAAGAACAAGGTTGGAACGGTTACTTTGATAGACTGATGGGTCCTGTGTATCCAAAGTTAGTGAAGGAGTTTTGGATCCATGCATTCGCTACTCCAAAGTTCGTTCATTCTTCTATGCTGGGTAAGAAGATTGTTATCACTGAAAATCTGATCAGGAAACTCATAGGTTTCACAGCAACTGATGGAGTAACCTCTCTATCTTCTGCGCGTGAAGACCTGAAGGATGTTTGTCAAGAAATCTGCACTACTGGTGAACCTTGTAAGAAGGTTAAGTTTTTGAAACCCACTTACAAGATTTGGGCTAAGATTTTCTTGAACACCATTTTTCACAGACCCTCCTCAAACTCATCTGACTATGTTAATGCTGAACAACTTTACTTCATGTACTGTTTGCATCAAAACATTCAGATTGATCTTCCTTATCTGTTGTTCAATCATCTGGTATCTCATGTCAAGGAAACAAGGGAAACAGCAAGAGATAAAACTGGAAAAGTCAGATCATGGATTCCTATGGGAAGACTGATTTCAGATATTCTGGTAGAAAACAAACTTGTGGCGCATCTGCAAGAGGCTGGGCTGACAGAAGATCTGGACTTTATCATTGGCTCTGAGATAAATGGCTTAACTCTGAGAAGGATGAAATTGGTTGAAGATTTATCTGAGAAACCAAGGAAAACTAACTCTGAAGAAGTTAGGGGGAGAAGGATTCCTGTTGAGGACTTTCCTCTATTTACCTCAGATGAACCCAGAGAGCTAATAGCTGAGTATGTTGCTTGCTGCATCAGAGATGGTGTTGAGATCCCTGCAAATCTTGTGCAGAAGGAAGGCCAAGTTCTTCCTGATCAGACAAGGGAAAGAAGACGCAAGAGAAAAGCTGATAAAGAAGGTCATCAGAAGAAAAGAAAGCATTCAGATGCTGAGAAAAAGAAGAAAAGAAAGAAGCTGAAGAAGGTTCAACAAAATCCTCCTGCAGCAACTTTTGAAGAGATAAGAGATACTCTGAAACAGGTATTTAACACTGATTCTAATCCTGTTCATCATTCTGCTACCACACCATCTGACTCACCCCTCATATTTAAAAGATCTAGACCATCTGAGACTCATACACCACAACCAACAAACATTCAAACACCACAATCCAAACAAACTCAACAAACAACACCACAACCTCAAAACCCCATCCCAGAATCTACAATTCCAGAGGATGTTCACCCTGAACACTCTGACCAACCTGAAAATCCCATTGATCCTAATGAGATTTTAGATATCACACCCTTAAACCGTTCTATCATTTTATCTTCAACTTCTAAAAAATCTAACCAATCTGATACATCATCTGATGATGAATCATCTGGTTTTATTAATGAATGTTTGAATGATCTCAAACAACCTCGTACTGAGAGTGTTTGGAAACAACTTTTTAAATCTCCCACCTCTGATCATCCACCTTCTCCACAAAATTCCCCCACTCAAACTCTCAATCCACAACATCTTGAAATCCAATCCACTCCACAACCAACATCTGAACCTCAACCAACATCTGAACCACAACCATCATCTGAACCAACCAACCAACAAACTTCTGAACCACAAATTAACCAACAAACATCTGAACCTCAAACATCTGAACATCCATCTCCACAACCTCAACCTTCTAAACAAACACCACAAACACAACCAACCCAACCCAGAATCCCTGATGAAGCAGAATTGGGATCAAGTGTTTATACTATGTTAAGAAATTTTGACAAGGATAATGTCTCAGACTTTGCTGACATTATGGATGTGTGCATGACCACTATGGATAAAGAGGCTGCTAGTGCTGTCTGGAAGAAATATCTTTACAGACTGAATAGGGAGGCTTTGAAAATCAGGACTCAATGTCTTAGATTATCAAAAGTAAGGTTTGCTGCTTATCAGAAAAGGATTAAGAAAAACCCTCCTCCTATTCTTCTTCTAGAAGCTCCTCCACCTCCAGAAATTCCTGCACCCAATGTCACTCAGATTGTTTCAGAATCCACTGTTCCAGAATCTTCTATTTCAGTATCTACAGATCTTCAGAAAGATGTCAAGGAACTAAAGGACTTCATGGTTGATCAAAAGAAGACAAATGAAGAAATGAAAACTTGGATGGCTAAGCAAGATGAGAATTCAGAGAGGATTACAGCACTGCTGCAACTCATCGCTTCTCAACAAGCCCCATCTGCCAAACCTTCTTAATGTTTTAGCACAAGTTTTTCATGCTTTGTTTTGTTTTTGATTGTCTTCTGATATGTTTTGTTTGCTTCTATCTGAATCTGGATGTTATCTTAATGAAAATGATCTTTTGCTTATCTGGATATGTGTTTCTTCTGCATCTTTACTGTCTTTTAAAAATCTTTTTGATTATGACAAAAAGGGGGAGAAACAAAATAGAATCTGATTGTTCAAATCTATAAGCAATTATCTGAACTAAGTCAGACATATTACTAACATTCTTTGAATCTAATCAGAATCTGACAAATTTATCTAACCAGACTCTGACAAATTTCATTGAAGTTTTTCCTGAGATCTATCTTTTCAGAACCTGATCAAAAATAGCTAAATCTGAGTAAACCAGACTCTGATATCTAAAGACCAGACTCTGATATCTATCCTTGAGTACTATGATCTGAAAGATAACTCAAGACAGGAAATGGCAAGATAAACAACCAAGTGTTCTGAAGTTGTTCATCTGGCATCAAGCTTTAATATGACATCAAGCTTTGGCATCAAGCTTTGACTCTAGAAGTCAAACTTATATCAACCAGGATTTGTCAACCAGGCTTCAATCAGGATGTTAATCAGGCTCTGAACCCAAAATGCAATCAGGCTCTGAATCTGAAATGAAATCAGGCTCTGAATCTGAAATATACTCAACCAGAAAGGGAAGTATCTAATTCCATTAGAGTATTCATTTCAGGGGGAGATTGTTAATCTCAGGGGGAGTAATTTCAATTCATTTTTATTGAACAAATTGCTCATGTTTTGTCATCATCAAAAAGGGGGAGATTGTAAGAGCACAGATTGTGTCTTAGTAATATCTCTATGTTTTGATGATAACATTAATGATAATTTGTATACAAGAATTATACTCTCTAAATTTGTTCTAAACTGTTTTCTACAGGCACAAAAGATTTTAATCTTAAAGAGCAAATTTGATGTGAACAATGAATTCTGAATGGCTCAAGAGCATCTGAAGATTAGAAGAATCTGAAGTATAAGAGCTTAGTTATCAAGATTCTGAAGATACAACACGCTGCATGTTTTATCAAGAATCTGAATAAGAGAAGACTCTGTGTGAAGAGACTCTGAATGAGAGAAGACTCTGATCTGAGTGAAGACTCTGATCTAAGAGCATGTTACGCTTCAAGCACACAGCTGCACCAAGACTCTGATTCATCAACATCTGAAGAACATATTAGGCTCTGAAGTTTCCAGAAGGTTCTGAAGACTGAAGACTCTGATATTGATTGTTGATCTGAATTATTTGAAGAAGAATATTTTAATATATCCGTTGGAATATGCCAGCAAATCTTTCCTTAATTGGGATAGACAAAATTCTCTGCAAAGAAGATTATTCCTCTGGTACATTCCTGATATAGTTAAATCACAGCTCAGCAGAAAATTGCTACACCCACATTTTGTGCGCCGTCTCTCTGCTGTAATAGTACAAAGGACAGTACTATTTTGATATTGGAAATATTTTCTCTAACGGTAAAATATTCTCTCCAATATTCAAGTGGCTATATAAAGGACATCATAGCTCATTCTTCAAGTGCTAATTCACAACAATATTGACAAGAACTCTCTCACGCTAAAAAGCTTTCATATTCTTCACTGTTCATACATTGTTCTAAACTTAGAGAAATAACACAGTTGTGTTTATAGCTTTCATAGAAGCAATTCTTACTCTTTCATTGTATTACATTAAGTTGTAAAGAAAGTTTTCCTTAAGAGGATCTAGGTTAGATCAGTAGCTCTTAAGAAGACTAAGAACAGTTGTTCTTAGGTGTGCTATTTGTAATCAGTTGATTTGAATAGTGGATTAAGTCCTTGTTGAGAAAGGCAAATCACTCTTGAAAAGGGTGGACTGGAGTAGTTGAGTTCAACGAACCAGGATAAAAATACTTGTGTTTTTATCGTTGATAATTTTTCTGTCATACTTATTCAACCCCCCCCTTCTAAGTATTTTCTCACCTTCAGCTTTGGTGTCCCATGAAATCTACACTCAGACGAGGTTCCTCTGGTTGGCCTCCTGCCCCTTCCTTTGGTTGGCGCGGGTTGCTGGTTAGTTGGATTGTCGACTCTGGGGACCGATCATTTGGAAGTTGGCTGAGTGAGGCCTCTTCAGGATTTGATGATGCCACTCCTTCTGGGAATCGTATCATCAACCCTGAAAGTCTGTGACGCCGACGACCGCATAGGATGCCATACCTTGTGCCAGTTATAGGGCCACCCACCTGTGAGGGGATTCAGGGTTATGCAGGTAACTAGACCTCCAGACTACCGGTTATTTCTTGATCGGAGATCCTGGTTATTTATGGAGAGTTATGAGGTCTGTCAGAGACCATGTGGAGATGTGTTCTGAGGTCTGTCAGAGAACAACTAGAGATGAGATCTGAGGTCTTGTCAGAGACCATTTGGAGAGGTGTTTTGAGGTCTGTCAGAGACCAATTATGGATGTGATTTGAGGTCTATCAGAGACCAGGTGGAGTTATGGTTTGAGGTCTGTCAGAGACCAGTGTTGGAGTTTTATTTTAGGTCTATCTGAGACCAGGGTTTGGTGGCTTCTGGACGGTCTATCTGAGACCTTTCTTGATTGGGTTTAGGCTATTCAGCTGCAGCTCTGGTCCCTGTTGAATGTTACTTGTATTGCATTGCTTGCATATCCATTACCATTTGCATTTCACTAACGTGTGTCTGTGCTGCAGGTGCATTTGCATTTCCCTAGTTCTAGTGCCCAGACTTCTGAGTGTTTGATCATGACTAGCTTAAGGAGAACGGTTGCTTACAAATTGCCTACTCCTGATATTATTCCTTTACTTGGGTTGATCTCTCTTGCTGATGAGGGTGTTCGTAGGAGCTTCCGGATGAGCTATGGTAGGTTATTGAGATTGGTGTGCAAACCTACAGAGGTAGAGTTAGATGGGCTGTATGCTTTGATGCAATTCTACGACCCTGCTTTGAGGTGTTTTACGTTCTCTGACTTTATTATGGGACCAACTCTGGAGGAATACGCTGAGTATGTTGAGCTGCCCGTGCAGAACCAGGTTCCATTCATTCATTATGATGCCAAACCTAAGCCGGAGGAATTGGCAAAAGCCTTGCATGTTGATGCTTCTGAACTTGTGACTACTGTTTCCCGTGGAGTTCCAGGATTCTCATTTCAGTTCTTAGTGGGTAACGCCCAAGAGTACGCCAAGAATGGGTGCTGGGTTGCTTTCAACGCTGTGTTGGCCTTGTGCATTTATGGCATAGTACTGTTCCCCAATATACCGGATTTTGTGGATTTCGATGCTTTCTACTTGTTCGCCGCTGGTAATCCTGTACCTACTTTACTCGGGGATCTCTACCACTCACTGCATTACAAGAATGAGAAGGGAAGAGGGAAGAATGTTCATCTGTGTGTACCCTTATTGAGTATGTGGTTTGAGAGTCATCTTCCTAAGAGAGGATCTACTGCAGAGACTACAATTCCAGTTGGTTGGCCAGAACGCTTGATGAGGCTATCGTCGGAAGATATGGAGTGGTTTGATAGAGATCTGTTGGGATCGGAGCTCATCTTCAGTTGTTCTGGTTACCCTAATGTCCCATTGATTGGAAGAAAAGGATGTATCAACTACAACCCTTCTCTATTCATTCGCCAGTTCGGATATGCGCTGAAGAATCCACCTCAGGAGGAAGAAGTACAGGAATCTCTGTACTTCACTGGTGACGTAAAGGGGGAGTTATTAGCCAAGTTGCGACATGCCTGGACGCGTATTAACCGCAAAGGGAAGCCGCTGTTAGGTAAGAATGACTGTCAGGCCTATGCACCTTATAGAGTTTGGATTCAGGAGAGGGCCAGTCAGCTGAAGATGCCGTTTCCAGATGTACCAATTCTTGATCCTATTCCGGTAGAAGAGCCGACTACTGTTTCTAGAGAAGCATATGAACAAGTTGTGAGAGAGAAAGAAGCCTTGATGAAGATTAACGAAGGGTTAGAGCAAGAGTTAGCCCAGGCACGCAGTGAGAAAAACAAGGCCGTATATGCTTTCCAGCAACAGATTGAGCTGGTAAACAGGTTAGGGGCTGAGTTGACCGAGGAAAAGAAGAAGCGTGAGCGTCTGGGGCAAGAGTTCAGAAGTTCCCATGACATGCTGGAAGCAAAAAAGAAGGCGCTCGACGCGGCACACCGAGAGATATCTTCTTGCAATAAGACTTGGAATGCTACACTCACTAACAACAAGAAGAGGGAAGATAAGCTGAAGCAGCAAATCTCAGACCTCGAAGAGAAGTTGAAGTCTAGCATCAAGAAGTGTGAGGAGGAAGTGACGAACCGGTATAGTGTCCAGCATGCACTGAACAAGGCAATCAAATCTAGAGATGAAGCAGTGTCCCAGAAGCGAAAGTTAGAAGATTGCTTCGGAGAAGCAACATGGGAAGAAACTGCTGAAGACGTACGCCGTGTCCTTAAGAAGAGAAACCAGCTTGTTGAAGGGCTGCTTGACCGACCAAGCCATCCGGAGACCAAGAAGATGATAGAGGAGTACCAGACTTTTGGGAGGATTTGATCATTCCATTATTTGTATGCATAGTGCTGACCATCACCAGGATTGTTGGTTGAGGTCATGCCATCTTTGTAATCTCAGTGATATTGTACCCTGGACTCATTGGTTCTCTCTGCTATATATGAGGCTTTCTATGATTCAACTCCGATATCTTTATTGTCAGCACCGTCACTGCACCGGCACCTTCGCACTAGAACTGGGGGAATGAACTTCCCTAATGCACAGACACATTGCATTGCATTCATATTCATATTGCATAACAGGTAATCTATGAATGGTGTCTTATCTCTTGCTCTGTATCAGGTACTTAACAGGATTCCAGATCAACATCCGCACCGCTATTCTACACGCTCCAACTGTCGGAAAGTCATGGACCAGATTCAGAACGAGATGCAGGATGTACGCGAGAAGCTCGCCCTCTTCATGCAGACCATGGAGGCTATAGCAAAAGGGCAAGAGAATTTGCAGGCCATGGTCCAGCCTCTGTTGGCTCGCAACGCTGGTCATGGTAACGAAGATCATCAGTCTGTCCGGGTTGATACTGCTCACGGAGACGGCACCCCTACGCCAGTGGCTCCGCCTGTCGTCAATATACCCGCTGCTAACGTCAACAACGCTACCGCTGCTGTGAATGGTAACGTCGGAGTTGGAAATGATACTGCTGTCCATAACGCTGGGCTGGGTGATGTCAATGTGGGAGATAATCTCGGAGGCAATGGCTTTGTCAACGCTGGGTTCGGATTCAACGATCAGGGATTCGACAACACTGGCAAGTATGGCTTTAATGCTCAAGGCTTTGGGCAAGATGGTTATGGTATGGTCAATCAGGGTTACGGAGGCTTTGGAAACGGAAACGGTACTGGTTTTATGGCTGGTGGTCCTGCTGGAGGTGTTCAAGGGTACGGCAACAGAGGCCGAGTTCCGGGGATGAATCAGGTCAGAGCTGGACGTAATAATGCATATGATGGATACGGGGCTGGAAACGGTATGTGGCAAGAGGATCAACAGGAGGACGCCTTCTCTGGAGGAGGCTTTGAAGGGCCGATGGATGATTCTCAAAAGATTAGAATGCTGGAAGAGCAAATGAAGGGAGTCCTAAACCAGAGTGCTGTAGGATTGGACATGGCAACAATGGGCTTGGTACCTGGGCTGAGGGTGCCAATCAAATTCAAGGCGCCTGCGTTCGATAAGTACAAAGGAGATACATGCCCGAAAGTGCATGTACGAGCTTATTACAGAAAGATGTCTGCATACTCTACTGACGAAAGAATGCTCATGCATTTCTTTCAGGATAGTCTATCGGGTCCTTCCTTAGAGTGGTACATGGGGTTGGAGCCCACTGATATCAAGACTTGGAAGCAATTAGCGGAGGCGTTCGTAGCCCATTACAAGTATAACAGCGATCTGGCGCCCAATCGGGTCCAGTTGGCCGGGCTTTCGCAGAAGAAGGGGGAAAGTTTTAAAGAATACGCGCAAAGGTGGCGCGATATGGCTGCCAGGGTCCGTCCCCCTGTAGAAGATAAAGAAATGAACGATATGTTTGTTGGCACATTCACCGGGCTGTTTCATGATATGTTGTTTCATACTTCTCTGGCCAGTTTTTCAGACCTGATTTTGATGGGGGAAAAGATTGAGCGGAACATTAAGCAAGGAAAGTTCCAAGTTGACGAGTCAGCTGCATCTGGCAGTAATAGGAAAGCTTATGGTGGGCGCCGTCAGGGCGAAGCTAGCGCGGTATTTGGAGGCCGAGGCCGAGGCCGAGGCAGGGGAAGAAGTCAATATCGTCAGCCGCAGCAAGTGTCGAGTGTTACTATTCCTTATCAGCAGCAACCAATCCAGCAACAACAACTTGTTCAGCAGCAACCAATGCCACAGCAGCAGCAGCCTCAGCAGGGGGCACAGCAAGCTCAACGAAGATTTCAGGGTAGTAAGCCGAGAAGGGTGTTCGAGAAGCCTCCCTCTAACTATGCTGATTTATTGCAGACATTGTTGGGATTGAATCTGGTGGAGAAAAGAACCCTGGCACCGATAACGGGAACTCCCCCGTTCGGCTACGATGCGAATAGACACTGCGAGTTTCATTCTGGAGCCCCGGGCCATGATATAGAAGGTTGTCATGCTTTTAAGCACGTTGTACAGGATCTCTTGGACAACAAGTCTATCAACTTCGGAACGACCGGTGCGAATATAGTCCAGAAACCCATGCCTAATCATGGGGCGAACGCTGTTCTAACCGAGGAAGGGCTGAATCTGATTATGAACGTTGAGGATTTAAAGACGCCGCTGAGCGAGATAAAAAGCCGACTGTTGCAGGGAGGTGTTTACCCGGGTTGTAATGAGTACTGTTTAGACTGTTGGGCCCTGTCTGGGGGGTGTGAGGATCTGAAGAAAGGCATCCAGGCCTTAATTGATGATGGTATATTGCAGTTTGATAGAACAGCAACTGATGAGCCTGCAGGGGCAGTAGTGGATAATCAGAGTGATGTGGCCACAGTGACAATTCCTAGGAAGACGATCACCATTTCAGCACCAGCTCAGCGACCACCGATTACTATAACTAAAGCCGGGCCAATCCCGTATGAGAACACGAAAGCAGTCCCATGGTCATATGGGCTAGAGGTGTATTGTGACGGGATTAAGATCGATGTCAACAAGCAGTCAGCGGAGGTTGTGGATAATGTTGTGGGCCCAGGAGGCATGACGAGGAGCGGCAGGATCTTTATATCTCCTGAAGTGGAAGCCGAAAGGCTAGCGAAAGGAAAGGGGAAAGCGGTTGAGAATGTTCCGGTTCAAGCAAATGAAAAAGAAGCAGCATCTAAGGATGTCGAAGAATTCATGCGCTTAATTCGGAAAAGTGATTATAAAATTGTGGAGCATCTGCAGCAAACACCGTCCAAAATATCTATCTTGTCATTGCTGTTGTGTTCGGAAGCTCACAGGAACGCTTTGCTGAAAGTCCTGGACACTTCTTTTGTACCCCAGGATGTCTCCGTAAACCAGCTAGAAGGAGTATTGGCACACGTAAATGCAGGCCACAGTCTGGGCTTTACTGATTTCGACTTGACTCCGAAAGGAAGGGATCATAATATGGCATTACATGTATCTGTTGAGTGCAGAGGATCGACAATGTCGCACGTATTGGTTGACACCGGGTCGTCTTTGAATGTGCTGCCTAAGAAGGCTATGATGAAGCTGGATGTTCGAGGGATTTTGTGTACACCTAGCGATTTGGTGGTCAGAGCGTTTGACGGCACGCGGAGAACAGTCTTCGGATCGATTACCTTGCCTCTGCAAGTGGGGCCGGAAGTGTTTGCAACGGAGTTTTATATCATGGATATACAGCCTGCGTACAGCTGCTTGCTGGGAAGACCTTGGATTCATGGGGCAGGGGCTGTCACGTCAACCCTGCATCAGAAGTTAAAGTATATGGTCGGAGACAGTGTAGTCACCGTGTGCGGAGAAGAAGACATCCTAGTCAGTCATCTATCTTCGTTTAAATATGTGGAAGTCGACGGGGAGATCCACGAGACGCCGTGCCAGGCATTCGAAGGTTTGCGCATAAAGGACAAGGGTCCCGGGCCAAGCAAAGTGCCGGAGATAGCTGTTTCATCGTATAAAGAGGCCCAAGCGCTAGTGAAGGCAGGAGAAGCCACGGGCTGGGGCAAAGTATTGGACATTCCTGTGAAAATGGACCGGTTCGGACTGGGGTACCGACCGTCGTCATCAACTCCTTCTGTGGGGGCCCCTCATTTCAGAAAGTCAATCACCATCTCTGCCAGTGGAGTATGCCATGAATCTGTCAATGCTGCTTCAGAATCGGATGAAGGGGACAGCGACTGTGATATGGATGCCTGGATTCAGCCAAGCACGCCAGAACAAGGACTGTGCAACTGGTCTATTCAGGAGCTTGTTCCTGTGACTTTTAAACAGTAATGCTTTGCTTTATTAATTGTTGAATAATCTGATGTCTTGCCCGGGGCATCAGAATTTGCTTAGGGCTGTGTTGTTATAAACATTGCGCGTTAATCATTGAATAAATGGCGTTTTTTCATGTGCAAATACTGTAATCCCTGTTTTTCTTGTTTTGTATTTTTCAATAAAATGGCAATGTGGTTATTCGCTTTATACGCATTTTGAAGCACTTAACCCTTTCTTTTGCAGGATAACATTTTCAGATGACCTCCTTGAACCACCTATGACTCGTCCCGACTTCGAGCACCCGGTGTTCCAGACCGAAGAAGAGGTTATTGAAGATAGCGACGTTCCTGAAGAACTGTCTTGGTTAGTGAAGCAAGAGGAAAGAGCCATTCTGCCTCACGACGAGGTTATCGAGATTATCAATTTGGGGTCGGAAGGGGTTGAGAAAAATATTCGTATCGGAGCCGCACTGCAGAGTGATATCAAGCGAAAACTGGTTGAAATGCTCCGGGAGTATAATGATGTATTCGCTTGGTCGTATCAAGATATGCCAGGGCTCGATACTGATATGGTTGTGCATCGCCTGCCACTGAAAGAAGACTGTCCGCCTGTCAAACAAAAGCTTCGCAGAACTCGCCCAGATATGGCAATGAAGATCAAAGAGGAGGTTCAGAAACAGTGGGACGCTGGTTTCCTGGCTGTGACGAAGTATCCCTCGTGGGTTGCCAACATCGTACCGGTGCCAAAGAAAGATGGCAAGGTTCGAATGTGCGTGGATTATAGAGATTTGAATAAAGCAAGCCCAAAAGACGATTTTCCACTTCCTCATATTGACGTGTTAGTTGATAATACTGCTCAATACTCCGTATTCTCCTTCATGGATGGCTTTTCGGGCTATAATCAAATTAAAATGGCGCCAGAGGATATGGAGAAGACTACTTTCATAACGCCTTGGGGAACATTTTGCTATAAAGTGATGCCCTTTGGTTTGAAAAATGCTGGGGCAACATATCAGCGTGCTATGACGACTCTCTTTCATGACATGATGCATAAAGAGATCGAAGTTTATGTTGACGATATGATTGCTAAATCCCAGACAGAGGAAGAGCATCTGGTGAATCTGTTGAAGTTGTTTAAAAGGCTTAGGAAGTTCAGGCTGAGGCTGAACCCTAACAAATGCACCTTCGGGGTGAGATCGGGTAAGCTGCTGGGGTTTATTGTAAGCGAAAGAGGAATAGAGGTCGATCCTGCTAAAATAAAAGCGATTCAAGAAATGCCGACGCCTAAAACAGAAAAAGAGGTGCGCGGGTTTTTAGGGAGGTTGAACTACATTGCCCGGTTCATATCTCACCTGACTGCCACGTGTGAACCATTATTCAAACTCTTAAAGAAAGATCAAGCTGTAACGTGGAACGAAAATTGTCAAAAGGCGTTCGACAAAATAAAGAAGTATCTGCAGGAACCTCCTATTTTGATACCCCCGGTGGCAGGGAGACCCTTGATAATGTATTTGACGGTTCTTGAGGGAAGCATGGGTTGTGTTCTCGGTCAACACGACGAGACAGGGAGAAAAGAGCATGCGATCTACTATCTGAGTAAGAAATTTACGGACTGTGAATCTCGATACTCAATGCTGGAGAAAACTTGTTGCGCGCTAGCCTGGGCCGCCAAGCGTTTGAGGCAGTACATGCTGAATCATACAACCATGCTCATCTCGAAGATGGATCCTATCAAATATGTATTTGAAAAGCAAGCGTTGTCAGGTAGAATTGCCCGTTGGCAGATGATCTTGACTGAATATGATATTCAATACGTCTCGCAAAAGGCTATAAAGGGGAGTGTACTGTCTGAGTATCTGGCGGAGCAGCCTATTGAAGAGTATCAATCGATGAGATTTGATTTTCCTGACGAGGATATCATGTATCTCAAGATGAAGGATTGTGAAGAGCCGTTACCAGACGAAGGACCAGAGCCGGGGTCCCAGTGGAAGATGATATTTGACGGAGCTGTGAATGCTTATGGTAGCGGAATAGGGGCAATTATCACTACGCCGCACGGGTCGCACATCCCGTTTACTGCCCGATTGACTTTTGCTGTTACCAACAACGAGGCCGAATACGAAGCTTGTATAATGGGGCTTGAAGAAGCCATTGATTTGCGAATCAAACATTTAGACGTATACGGAGACTCAGCTCTGGTAGTGAATCAGATCAAAGGGGAATGGGAGACACGTCAGCCCAATCTAGTACATTACATGAATTATGCAAGGAGATTGTTGCCTTTCTTCGACAAAGTTGAATTGCATCATGTGCCGCGGGCAGAAAATTAAATGGCTGACGCCCTTGCCACCTTGTCGTCCATGTACAAGGTCAACTTCTGGAACGAAGCTCCCCAGATCACTATCTCTCGGTTGGACAGGCCAGCTTATGTATTTGCTATTGATGAAGCGTCTGATGGCAAACCGTGGTATTTTGATATCCTTAATTTCCTGAAGAATAAAGAGTATCCGGCTGGGGCATCCAGTCAAGATCAGAAGACTCTCAGGAGATTAGCGGGTAATTTCTATTTGAACCCGGATGGCGTCTTATACAGAAGAAACCACGACTTGGTGTTGTTGCGTTGTGTAGACGAGAAAGAGGCAAAGCTTCTTATGGAGGAAATTCACGAAGGTGCCTTTGGTACGCATGCTGGTGGGCATGCTATGACGAGAAAACTGCTGAGGGCAGGTTACTTTTGGCTGACGATGGAAACTGATTGTTTCAAGTTTGCAAGAAAGTGCCACAAGTGCCAAATTTATGCTGACAAAATACATGTGCCTCCGAGTCCTCTAAATGTGATGTCATCTCCATGGCCATTCTCGATGTGGGGAATCGATATGATTGGAAAGATTGAGCCGACGGCTTCTAACGGGCATCGGTTCATCCTCGTAGCAATCGATTATTTCACCAAGTGGGTGGAAGCGGCGTCTTACGCAAATGTAACGAAGCAAGTGGTGGCTAGATTCATCAAGAGAGATATCATTTGCCGATATGGGATTCCCGAGCGAATAATCACGGATAATGGTTCTAATCTGAACAACAAAATGATGAAGGAGCTCTGTCAGAATTTCAAGATCGAACATCACAACTCCTCCCCTTACCGACCCAAGATGAATGGCGCTGTCGAAGCGGCCAATAAGAATATCAAGAAGATAGTCCAGAAAATGGTGGTGACTTATAAAGATTGGCATGAAATGCTACCTTTCGCTTTGCACGGTTATCGTACGACGGTACGCACATCAACCGGGGCAACTCCATTCTCGTTGGTATACGGAATGGAAGCGGTATTACCATTGGAAGTTGAGATCCCTTCTCTGAGGGTATTGCGAGACGTTCAGCTGGACGAGGCAGAATGGGTAACGAATAGATTGAACCAACTGAGTTTGATGGATGAGAAGAGGCTAGCTTCTCTGGCATACGGTCGTTTGTACCAAAGACGAATGAAGAAAGCGTACGACAAGAAAATACTTCCGCGAAGCTTTCAGACGGGCGACCTTGTGCTGAAAAGGATTCTCCCGCCGCAAGCAGATCACAGGGGCAAGTGGACCCCCAACTACGAAGGGCCATACGTTGTCAGTAAGGTCTTTTCAGGAGGAGCTTTATTGTTGTCTACCATGGACGGGGAAGACTTTGCGTCACCTGTGAATTCGGACGCAGTTAAAAAATACTTTGCTTAAAATAGACCCGCTGGACAGAAAAAAGAGAGTCCAGGCAAAAATGGGGCATCCTGGCGAACCAAAAACAGAATGAAAGGTTCGGGCAAAAGTTAGGGATAAAATGAAAAGATGTACACCCGCGAAGTTGAAAACCTATACTGGGTGGCTTCGGCAAAAAGGGGTATCCCGGTGAACTGAAAACCCGTAAAGGGCGGTTCACGCAAAAGTTAGGGATGAGAAAAGCAAATGACTGCGGTCCGAATTTGAATTCAATGAGTATCAGTGCGGGAGAATATGTTTGAGGAGTCAGTTATCGGGTACAACCTCTTCAGAAGTCGGGATACCGGGAAAGCATTAGAGTCGGACGAGTCATGGGAGGATCAGTTCGTGGTGTTCATCTGCATCCAGTTGCCGACATGTGTACAAAATTTAATTTGTCAATATTTATGCTTCCTGTGCATACTTGTATATCTGCTTTGCGTAGCTTCCTCTTTTCAGGAGTTACATCCCGTGTACAAAAAAAAAAAACTCCGCCCATTCAGGGGCCCAATCAATGAAAATGTGTTATTCAGTACTTGATACCTGTTCTCTACTGTTTTGCGCATGATAAAACGCCTAAGTTTGATGAAACTAACATGAGTATAACATCATCGGCCCTTGCCAACAATTGTTAAAGCTTTGAATTGACTGAGTGTAACGTCACTAACCTGAATTGATTCAATTGCATAGGCTTGTCGTGTCTTGTTTGTGTTGTTGCAGGTTTCACAACCGTACGAGGAAGGTGATCAAAAGATTGCAATAATCCCCACGCAGGTCATGCATGTTCTTCCTGAAGAAGGATAGAATTCCCCAGCTAGCCGTAGCTTATCCAAAGGACGTGCTCCAGAGAAGTTACTCGTCCTCAGCAGAGTTTGGTGATTCTGAGATCGTAAGGCTGTATTCAGACAGGTTCATCTCCCCCCGCAGGGTCATGCATTCTCCCCCAGCGGGGTCAGTTAATTTTCCCCAAGAGAATCCAGCCATCCCCAGCGGAGTTCTCTTTTCAGTAAATGTTCTTTCCTTCCAGTGGAATTCGAAGATCAAGACTCTCCCCAGCAGAGTTGATGGCGGTTCCTGTCATTTATTTTGTCGGAGATACTGGTGATATCAGTTTGCGGTCCAGCAGAAAGTCCGATCGAACTATGCGCATCTGCTATTCCCCGGCAAAGTTATATTCCCCAGCAGGGGGTTACTTCAACAAGACGTGTGGTTTGAGTTCCCAACTTCCCAGCAGGGTCGACTTCACCCTACCAGCATTTATTTTGCCGGAATAATTTTGTAGCATCAGGCTATCCCCGGCGAGTCGGCGTTATCCTCCCAGCATTTATTTTGCTGAAGCAGTTTCTGTACTCTAGTAGTTCAGGTGGAGAGAGCTCTTGCTCAAATAAATTACCAAACAGTCAAGATCTCGGCAGGAGATATTCAATGATAATGTCAGTTTCGGCGGTATTCCCCCACAGAGTTATCATGATAAAACTCTCTTTGTCTCCAGTAGAGTCATTTATGCAAATGTCTCTTATTTTTCCCAGCCAGAGTGGCCAGGATAAGAATCTCCTTATCCCCAAGCAGAGTTTGTTTGTCATCAACGGATCGCATGAATCAGAATTTCAGAGGCCACCGCCGGTTATCAGAGCAGGCGTCCGATAGTTGATTTTCAGACATCCCCAGTAGAGTTCATCTCGAAGTCGCTGTCACGTCAGTGCTAAGAAGTTTGTGGGTGAGGATCATTGAAGAACCAAGTCCTAACGCGGACAGTTTATTCCTAGATTGGCGGGATTCCTTCAGAAGTGGGCGTCCTAACATGGACAGGTCTATTTCCCTGGGCTGATGGGAGGTGCTAGTCCTAACGTGGACATGTTCGATTTCTCAGAAGTGTTGGAAGGTAGAGTCCTGACGTGGACATTTCCTCAGGCTGACGATATGTGCTAGTCCTAACGTGGACAGATTTGATTTCTCGGTATTGATCGAATGTGAAATCCTGACGTGGACAAGATTGGTTACTCTTCGTGTTGGTGCCCTGACGTGGATCATTTGTTTCCAGCAGATATCTTTATTCGTAATGGTGAAATGTGCGTCCTGACGTGGGCAAGTTTGTAGTTCTTTGGGATGACAAGATACGAGAGTCCTGACGTGGACAAATTTATCCTTCTTCGTGTTGTTGGCAGAGTGTAAGTCCTGACGCGGACATTTCCCCATCAGGTCGAAGACGCGTGAGTCCTTACGTGGACAAGTTATTTCCCCAGTGGGTCGAGGGTATGAGTCCTCACGTGGACAAGCCTTATTTCCTCAGCGAGTCGAAGACGCCTGAGTCCTAACGTGGACGAATCAAGACGAGATCAGTGTCCTGACGTGGACGAATCAGAGAAACTATTATCCCTAATAAGGAGAAAGGGGTCCTAACGTGGACGAGGTAGTCCTTACGCGGACGTATCAAAAGATAGTTTCCTTACGTGGAAATAACAGCATTCCTGACGTGGAAAGGTTGTAGTCCTTACGTGGACAGATTAAGATGGCGTTCCTTACGTGGAAAAATGAGTCCTGACGCGGACAAATCAGAAAGAAGTTGGTATTCCTTACGTGGAGAGATCAGAGTCCTGACGTGGACATATCAAGAGCATTCCTTACGTGGAAGAAAAATGGTTTCCTTACGTGGAAAGACGACCTTATTCCTTACGTGGAAAGATTGGAGTCCTGACGCGAACATGTCAAATGGTATTGGAGTCCTAACGTGGACAGATTGATATAGTTTTCCTGACGCGGAAAGAAGGTTGTTTCCTAACGCGGAAAGATGAAAGGTTTAGTCCTGACGCGGCCAGATACAGAATGAATGATCCCTAACGTGGATAAGCGTTACTCCTAACGTGGACAGGTGTTACTCCTAACGTGGAAGTATTTTATTCCTAACGCGGGCGATTCAATTTATGGAAATGCAGACGAAGTATCCCCAGCGGAGTTGCCGAGATTTCTCGGGGTTAACAGTAAGTGGAGTTCTAACGAGGACAGGTTTTAGTTGAGATTTCTTCGTATTGATGACAGACAGAGTCCTAATGTGGACAAGCAAGCAATCTGTTATGACAGAATTCTTTTCAGAACGATGAAGACAATCCCCAGCACGGTCGCGCGAGATCAGTGGGTTACTCTAACAGTCAGATTCAGCTGACGAATGTCATTCCTCAATCAGGAGCGCAGTTTATTTCTGCGGTTGGCAAATTTCTGGTTTCACTAGTATTCAACCGTCTCGTACCGCGAATGTCTGAAGGCTCCGGGCTCTTCACCCAATCGGGTCCAAGTCGCTTGAATAGGGGCAGCTGTTGCACCCTAAAATTTGCTCAACCTTATTCACTTGGTTTATGTTTCAATGTCATTAGCATTTGCATATAGAGTCATGTACATAGACTAACCAGCTGCATAGCATAAGCATAGCAAGTCATTCAACAGAGGACCAATCATTATTCTCATCTCTAGAGGCCTCTCAAGAGGTTATTATCCTAATTCCATCCTACTCAAGTCCTCAGGAAAGAATTTGAAAGCAAAGAGTTCAGCAGATCAAGCCTTGAGTCCATCTCCTAGCTGAGGATATCTGAGGATCAACAAGAGGGTTGTGAGCTGTGAAGTGAAAGCATGGAGAGCATCTAGACATCTTGAGAGACTTATAAAGTCATTTGGAGAAGAAAACAAGTCATTGATGAAGGCACAAGAGCTACAGTTGAAGACAGTCAACTAGGGTTTCATCTGGGTCAGCCCTAGGTCAACCCTAGGTCAATTGACTGACTTTAAAGGGCATTCAAGGCTATTGGAGAGGTGTGGGATTCAACATTGGACATATAAAGAAGGATATGGAGATATGACAAGGAGAATTCAAGAGAAATCAAGGAGAAGAGGAGTTACTAAATTAGGGTTTCTCTGTAAAATCCCCTAGTTTAGGTCAAATTTCCAAGCAAGATAAGTCAAAATGCTAGATTCAAATGGCTTCTTGGCCAACATGAAACTTGTAGAGGATCTCAAGACCTTTAATTTGAGTGGTGGAAGACCTCAAGGAGATTTATAGAACTCAAGTTATGGTCCTTACAAGTTACAGGTCATCTGGGGTGTCTGAATTTTTGTCTGTGAAAGTGACTTGACTTCCAAGCTAATTTTGCCCCTCAAGGAGATTTCAAATGAATTCTTGGTCAACATAAGAATTGTTCCTAATTGTCTTAGCTTTCTAGAATGGTATGGCATGCCTTCATATGATGTGGAGAACTCAACTTATGGTCTTGGCAAGCAAAGGGTATTTTGGGCATTTGTGAATTACAGGTCATTTTAACCTATACCCAAAACTCAAACAAGGAGGCCTCAAATGAAAAAACTTACAACATCAAACTTGCTCCAAATGGGATTTTAAGTCTAGAAAGAGGGTCACAAGTTATTGGAGAAGCTCATAGCATGGAGTTGCATGATTGGTCAAAATATGAACTAAAAAGGCTTATAAAGTGAATAATTTCAAAGTGAAAAATGGTTTGGGAGATTTCCAAGTCCAAATGGAGACTTCCAATATATGATTTTGAATGGAAAAACAATTCTAAGAACAATGGTTCAAACACTTTTTTGAGTTTAGAAGGAAAAAATGAAGTTATCCATGGTTGCTTGCTTTTTAAGAAACATAACCAAAATGAGCCAAAGTTTGAAAACAAGGGAATGTGCAAGATGGATCTAGAATGTACCATTGGGGTCTATATATTCATGAAATGAGAATTTGGCAAGGGTTGGCTTCATTTGCATCAAAAATTTCACAAACTTCTCATTCTTGTTCATAAAAGTTTCATTCCAAATCTCTCAAATTCTTCATCAATCTTCATCAAAATCAATTCAGTTTTACTCCATTATCATCATAGATCAGAATTGAAGCAAGGTTTTGGTGATTATCATCCATTTTCGAGTGCCTTTTGCAAGAACATCAAAATCACAATCTCAAGTGGATAGCATAATTCAGGCCAAGTCTCATCCAAAGCTTGCATACAGAATCAAGTTCATCAAGGATTGATCAAGATCCAAGTCTCAAAAGCCTCAAATCATCAATCTCCATAGCTGTTTGCAAGGTTTCACATCAGGTAAGTTTTCATTCGATTGGCTTGATTCAGTTAGTTTCACATGATTTTATTAGCTTAGACTTGATCTAGGTGGTTAGGAGATTAAGTTAGATGAATTTGGAAAGGATTGGTGATGGTTAGTGACAGGTGCAACAAACTGTTAGTGTTCGAATCTCTTGGATTAATGCGTTATAATGTTAGTTTGATTCATCAGATTAACCTCCATTATGTGTAGATTAGTTTAGGGTAAATTTGAGGAAGAATGGTAATGGTTCATATCAGTGCATTTCAATGGTGGCCAGTGTTTGATTCAATCGGATTTGTTGTTGTGGTGAGTTTCAAGATAATCTGATGCCCTAGGCTTGTAGAGGAAAGAATTTGGAGCGGTTTTCATGTTCACAGCATGTGGATTAGTGGCGTGTAGGATGAGAACAGCTTGATGTAAAGCTTGCTCGTGCATGGAGCCATGGTGAATCGAAACCCTAAGTTTCAGGTCATTTGGAGAAGATAGAATCGTGACCGTGTATGGGTTGTTAGACTTTTGACTTCCCAGGCAATCCAATGGCTGTTATTTGATTTCAGAATTGGAGGGAATGACCTGGCCCTAAACGCACCGTTTCATTAATTGAAACGGGCGGGCCTGAGTCTCTTGTGCTAATCCCACCCCCGTGTGAGCCCAATTCCAAGTTTCTAACGTGATTCTGTTGCTTCTCTCACCCCCAGCGCGTTGTTATTATTTCTCTAATTCTGAGTAATTCTGGGCCTTGTCCAAAACGCTACCAACACCCCCCTGTTTGCTGGCCCAATGGATTTGAACTGGGCGTGATTGATATTCTGACCCCCCTCCCTCATTTTATTTGGTTTATTTGTTTTAATTCATTTTAATTTTTACCATTTTCATTAATTCATAAATAATTCATAAAAAATGCATTTTAATCCATTCTTTTTACCATATTTTCATTAAAATGTCTAGAATATTATAGAAAAATAAAATTTCATTTTTAGTTTTATTTCATATTTTTTTACATATTTTCTAAATAAATGTCATATTAAATAGATTCATTTCATGCATCATTTTTATGATTTTTGTTCTCTTACATGCTTTAATATTTTTTAGTCATTCTTTTATATTGTTTAGATGAGATATTAAACTTGTAGAAATATTTTAGTTCCCATTTTTAGGAGTTAATTTTAGGTGATTAGTAAATGCTTGAACATCATGAACAAAACTAGGGTTTTAGGTGACAACTTAGGAGTTTGATTTCATTTCCCTTAGGACTTAGGGTTTGAATAGATTAGTTATGGGACTATAGGGGCTATGGGTAGTTATTAGATCCCTTAGGAAAAGTCAGGATTCCCCTACTGATATTATTACTGTCTGTATATCTGCTGTCTGGTGTGGTGTGCCCTCTGGGGTTTATTGTTTGCTTGCTTGGGTATTGGGTTTGCCTGGGGCCCTGGGGAAGCTGAAGATTTGTGAAGATGAAGGCCATTGGAGATTCAAAGACTGAAGATCAACTGTCAGAGTTGAGGAGGAGATTCTTGCTAGCAGATGCTAAGGAGACTAGGGTTTAGGAGCTAGGCAGAGCTCTAGATTAGAATGATTGTTTCTCAAACATGGATTGCCTTGTCTGCATCCATTCTTCTCTGTGATTCAGAGTCTCTCTAAGACACTCACCCCCTTCCTTTGGAAGGCTTGGTGACAGTGTCTGTGAGATAGAACTCCTGAGAGAAAATGTCTCTTGTGTTAGAAGCAGTCTGTTCACCACCTTTGGTAGTCAGCTGGTTGCTTAACACCCAATTCACTCTTGTGACTAATCCCTCATCCTGGAGGTTTGAGCTTGAAGAAGAGCCATTGCAGATAGAAGACTGATGATCAAAGCCCTTGCCTGAAGGCCATGAAGATGGAGATTGAGGCTTGTTGAAGCCTGTAGCTGATTGGAGATTACTTGGAGCCAGCTGTTGATTCAGAGCTGCTGATGCTGTTTCTTTTGGCTGTATTTCATTTGTTGATGTATTGATTGGTTTTCCTGGACTGTATTGTTTGCTGTTTACCCTGCTGGGTTGAAAGTGAAGCCTGTTCACTTTTGCCTATTGTTTTCTAGGTTCGAGGTTGAGTGGGACTCCCTTGCCTCGCTTGTATTGCTGCATCCATGCATTTTACTGCTTTACTGTATATATCTGGTATTGTTTCTGTTTTACCTATCCCGTAGGATCTCTGTTTCTCTCTGTGCAAGAGAGGAGCATGATAGACACTAGGTCTTAACCCATGCATGATAACATTAAGTTAGTTTGATTCCCTTCGCAACCGTAGGTTAGAGTTCTGTCTCTTTCTTTCTCAAAACAAACAGAAAAACACATAAAGATTTCAAACACAATAAAAGACACTTCTTTCGTAAAAGAATGTGAACTCATCAAAACGTCATTTTTGTCCGCTGGGACTGTTAATCAGAAAAACCTTTTTCAGAAGGAATAAAAACAATCAAGACAAGCTTGTGTCGTACGTGGCCCGAACTACGTTTGCTCTGATCTTTCATGCTGTATGAAAGTACGTAGGCACAGGATGCGATATCCTAGCGAGCAACCTCCCCCTCCTTTCCCGTAGGTAGGCGAACTACGTTGACTCTGATTTCTCGTTCCAGGCGGGAATACGTAGGCATAAAGTGCGATACTTTGCCGAGTCATTTTTATTTTCATTTTATTTTCTTTTTAACCCTTGACCTATAGTTTAGATAGAATAACAATCCATACCCGAAAACAAGCGTGGATCCCGTCGAGTACGACGGACGTGAGGGGTGCTAATACCTTCCCCTTGCGTAACCGACTCCCGAATCCAGGTTTTGGTTGCGACGACCATACCTTTCCCGTGTTGTGCGAGGTTTACTCTGAGCGTTTCCTTTCCCTCCCGTGGGATAAATAACGCACGGTGGCGACTCTTCTGTTCAGCCGGCGCCGATTTTCGCAGTAGCGACACCATGCTTCGCCAACACGAAGAAAGATAACTGCTGAGAGTAAATGGTCCACGTCAGGACACCAACACAAAGAGTAATCAGTTTTGTCAACGTTATGACTCCACATTCCACCAATTCCGAGAACCCGAGTCTGTCCACTTTAGGACTACCACATCTCATCAACCTGGGGAATAAATCTGTCCACGTTAGGACGCCCACTTCTGAAGAAATCCCGCCAATATAGGAATAAATTTTCCACGTCAGGACGTAGTCCTCCATTGATCCCAACCCACAAACTTCTTTAGCACTGACGTGACAGCGACCTTGGGGCGGACTCTACTGGGGATATTTGGGAACCAAACTACCGGATACCTGCTCTGATGACCGGTGGTGGTCTCTGAAATTCTGATTCATGGAACCCCTGATGACAACTAACTCTGCCTGGGAAAAGAGAAACTTATCCTGATAACTCTGTGGGGAATACGGTCGAAACTGACATTATCGTTGGATGTCCCATGCCGAGATCTTGGATGTTTGGTAGTTCATTTGAGCAAGAGCTCTCTCTACCTGAATTGCTAAAGTACAGGAACTGTTTCAGCAAAATAAATGCTGAAGATAATGCCAACTCCGCTGGGGATAGCCAGATGCTACAGAATTATTCCAGCAAAATAAATGCTGGAAGGGTGAAGTCAACCCTGCTGGGAAATTGGGAACTCAAACCAAACACCCTGTTGAGGTAACCCCCTGCTGGGGAATAGCAGATGTGCACGGTATGATCGGACTTTCTGCTGGAGAGTGAACTGATATTACACAGTATCCCTGACAAAATAAATGACAGGAACCACCACCAACTCTGCTGGGGAGAGTCTTGATCTTCGAGTTCCACTGGGAGGAAGGAACACTTGCTGAAAAGAGAATTCCGCTGGGGATGGGATGATTCTCTTGGGGAAAATTAACTGACTCCACTGGGGAAGAATAAATGACCTTGCGGGGAAAGGGAAACCGCCTGAATACATCTCACCAATTTGGAAATATTAATCTTCTGAGGCTGAACCACTCTGCTCGAGGTAGGGAATCCTTCCGGGGGACACCACACTGCCTGCCTACAGCCTACAATCTTTGAATCGTCAATTCCGTAGAGGATGATTCGATCCTGCTTCAGGAATAAACTGCATGACCTGCGTGGTGATCAAGTCTTTTGTTATTGCAACCTTTTGTTCATCTTCCTCGTACGGTTATGAAACCTGCAACAACACAAACAAGACAAGACAAGCCTATGCATCCAAATCAATTCAGGTTAGTGACGTTATTTTCAGTCAATTCGAAGCTTTAGCAACTGTTGGCAAGGGCCAGTGACGGTATGCACATGCTAGTTTCATCAAACTTAGGCGTTAATCATGCACAAAACAGTAAAGAACAGTGTCAAGTACTGAATAACGTATTTTATTGATTGGGCCCCTGAATGGGCGGAGTTTTGTACACGGGATGTAACTCCTGAAATGAGGAAGCTACATAAAGCAAATATAAAAGTATACAAGTATGCACAAGAAGCATAAATATTGACAAATGAAATTTTGTACACATGTCGGCAACGGGATGCAGACGCACACCACGAACTGAACCTCCTATGACTCGTCCGACTCTAATGCTTTCCCGGTATCCCCACTTCCGAAGAGACTGTATCCGATAGTCGACCCCTTAGGTATGTTCTCCCGCATTGATGCTCGGTGCAATGTCAAATTCGGACCGCAGTCATTTGCTCTTCAAATCCCTAATTTTTGCGTGAACCGCCCTTTACGGGTTTTCAGTTCACCGGGATACCCCTTTTTGCCGAAGTCGCCCAGTGTAGGTTTTCAACTTCGCGGGTGTACATTTTTCAATTTTATCCCTAATTTTTGCCCGAACCTTTCATTCTGTTTTTGGTTCGCCAGGATGCCCCATTTTTGCCTGGACTCTCTTTTTCTGTCCAGCGGGTCAATTTTAAGCAAAGTATTTTTTAACTGCGTCCGAATTCACAAGCGACGTGAAGTCTTCACCGTCCATAGTGGACAACAACAACGCTCCTCCTGAAAAGACTTTCCTGACAACGTATGGCCCCTCGTAGTTGGGGGTCCACTTGCCCCTGTGATCTGCTTGCGGCGGGAGAATCCTTTTCAGCACAAGGTCGCCCGTCTGAAAGCTTCGCGGATGTATCTTCTTGTCGTATGTTTTCTTCATTCGGCTCTGGTACAAACGACCGTATGCTAGAGAGGCTAGCCTCTTCTCGTCCATCAAACTCAATTGGTTCAACCTGTCTTTTACCCATTCTGCCTCGTCCAGCTGAACGTCTCGCAACACCCTCAGAGAAGGGATCTCAACTTCCAATGGTAACACTGCTTCCATTCCGTATACCAGCGAGAACGGGGTTGCCCCGGTTGATGTGCGTACCGTCGTACGATAACCGTGCAAAGCGAAAGGTAGCATCTCGTGCCAATCCTTATAGGTCACCACCATTTTCTGAACGATCTTCTTGATATTCTTATTGGCCGCCTCAACAGCGCCATTCACCTTGGGTCGGTAAGGGGAGGAGTTGTGATGTTCGATCTTGAAATTCTGACAGAGCTCCTTCATCATTTTGTTGTTCAGGTTTGAACCGTTGTCCGTGATTATCCGCTCGGGAATCCCATATCGGCAAATGATATCTCTCTTGATGAATCTGGCCACCACTTGCTTCGTTACATTTGCATAAGACGCCGCTTCCACCCACTTGGTGAAATAATCGATTGCAACTAGGATGAACCGATGCCCGTTAGAAGCTGTCGGCTCGATCTTTCCAATCATATCGATTCCCCACATAGAGAATGGCCATGGCGATGACATTACATTCAGAGGACTTGGAGGCACATGGATCTTATCAGCATAGATTTGGCACTTGTGACACTTCCTCGCAAACTTGAAACAATCAGTTTCCATGGTCAGCCAAAAATAACCTGCCCGCAGCAATTTTCTCGTCATAGCATGTCCACCAGCATGCGTACCAAAGGTACCTTCGTGTATTTCCTCCATGAGAAGCTTTGCCTCTTTTTCGTCTACACAACGCAACAGCACCAAATCGTGGTTTCTTCTGTATAAGACGCCATCCGGGTTCAAATAGAAATTGCTTGCTAACCTCCTGAGAGTCTTCTGATTTTGACTGGACGCCCCAGCCGGATACTCCTTATTCTTCATGAAATTAAGGATATCGAAATACCATGGTTTGCCATCAGATGCTTCATCAATAGCGAATACATAAGCTGGCCTGTCAAGCCGAGAGATAATGATTCGGGGAGCCTCGTTCCAGAAGTTGACTTTGTACATGGAAGACAAAGTGGCAAGGGCGTCAGCCATTTGATTTTCTGCCCGCGGTACATGATGCAATTCAACCTTGTCGAAGAAAGGCAACAATCTCCTTGCATAATTCATGTAATGTATCAAATTGGGCTGCCGTGTCCCCCATTCCCCTTTGATCTGATTCACCACCAGAGCTGAGTCTCCGTATACGTCCAGATGTTTGATTCGCAAATCAATGGCTTCTTCAAGCCCCATTATACAAGCTTCGTATTCGGCCTCATTATTGGTAACAGCAAAGGTCAGTCGGGCAGTAAACGGGACGTGCGACCCGTGTGGCGTGGTGATGATTGCCCCTATTCCGCTACCGTAAGCGTTCACGGCTCCGTCAAATATCATCTTCCATTTGGAACCCAACTCTGGTCCCTCGTCTGGCAACGGCTCTTCGCAATCTTTCATCTTTAGGTACATGATATCCTCGTCAGGAAAATCAAACCTCATCGATTGGTACTCTTCAATAGGCTGCTCCGCCAGATATTCAGACAGCACACTTCCTTTTATAGCCTTTTGCGAGACGTATTGAATATCATATTCAGTCAAGACCATCTGCCAACGGGCAATTCTGCCTGACAACGCCTGCTTTTCAAATACATATTTGATAGGATCCATCTTCGAGATGAGCATGGTTGTATGATTCAGCATGTACTGCCTCAAACGCTTGGCGGCCCAGCTAGCGCGCAACAAGTTTTCTCCAGCATTGAATACCGAGATTCACAGTCTGTAAATTTCTTACTTAGATAATAGATCGCATGCTCTTTTCTCCCTGTCTCGTCGTGTTGACCGAGAACGCAACCCATGCTTCCCTCAAGAACCGTCAAATACATTATCAAGGGTCTACCTGCCACTGGGGGTATCAGAATGGGAGGCTCCTGCAAATACTGCTTTATTTTATCGAACTCCTTTTGACAATTTTCGTTCCACGTTACAGCTTGATCTTTCTTCAACAGCTTGAATAATGGTTCGCACGTGGCCGTTAGGTGAGATATGAACCGGGCGATGTAGTTCAACCTCCCTAAAAACCCGCGCACCTCTTTTTCTGTTTTAGGCGTCGGCATTTCTTGAATCGCTTTTATTTTAGCAGGGTCGACCTCTATTCCTCTTTCGCTTACGATAAACCCCAGGAGCTTACCCGATCTCACCCCGAAGGTGCACTTATTAGGGTTCAGCCTCAGCCTGAACTTCCTAAGCCTTGTAAATAACTTCAGCAGATTTACCAGATGCTCTTCCTCCGTCTGGGATTTGGCAATCATATCGTCAACATAAACTTCGATCTCTTTATGCATTATGTCATGGAAAAGAGTCGTCATCGCGCGCTGATATGTTGCCCCAGCATTTTTCAAACCAAAGGGCATCACTTTGTAGCAAAATGTTCCCCAAGGCGTTATGAAAGTAGTCTTCTCCATATCCTCTGGCGCCATTTTAATTTGGTTGTAGCCCGAAAAGTCATCCATGAAGGAGAATACGGAGTATTGAGCGGTATTATCAACTAACACGTCAATGTGAGGAAGTGGAAAATCGTCTTTTGGGCTTGCTTTATTCAAATCTCTATAGTACACGCACATTCGAACCTTGCCATCTTTCTTTGGCACCGGTACGATGTTGGCAACCCATGAGGGATACTTTGTCACAGCCAGGAACCCAGCGTCCCACTGTTTCTGAACTTCCTCTTTGATCTTCACTGCCATATCTGGTCGAGTTCTGCGAAGCTTTTGCTTGACTGGCGGGCAATCTTCTTTCAGTGGCAAGCGATGCACAACCATATCTGTATCGAGCCCTGGCATATCTTCATACGACCAAGCGAATACATCACTATACTCTCGGAGCATTTCAACCAGTCTTTGCTTGATATCACTCTGTAGTGCGGCTCCGATACGAATATTCTTCTCAACCCCTTCCGACCCCAAGTTGATAATTTCGATGACCTCATCGTGAGGCAGAATGGCTCTTTCCTCTTGCTTCACCAACCAAGACAGTTCTTCAGGAACGTCGCTATCTTCGACAACCTCTTCTTCGGCCTGGAATACCGGGTGCTCGAAGTCGGGACGAGTCATAGGTGGTTCAAGGATGTCATCTGAAAATGTTATCCTGCAAAAGGAATGGTTAAGCGCTTCAAAATGCGTATAAAGCGAACAACCACGTTGCCATTTTATTGAAAAATATAAAACAAGAAAAACAGGGATTACAGTATTTGCACATGAAGAAACGCCATTTATTTAATGATTGACACGCAATGTTCATAACAACACAGCCCTAAGCAAATCCTGATGCCCTGGGCAAGACATCAGATCATTCAACAATTAATAAAGCAAAGCATTACTGTTTAAAAGTCACAGGAACAAGCTCCTGAATAGACCAGTTGCACAGTCCTTGTCCTGGCGTGCTTGGCTGAATCCAGGCATCCATATCACAGTCGCTGTCTCCTTCATCAGACTCCGAAGCAGCATTGACGGTTTCATGACACACTCCACTGGCAGAGATGGTGATTGGCCCTCTGAAACGGGGTGCCCCCCCGACAGAAGTTGATGACGACGGTTGGTATCCCAGCCCGAACCGGTCCATCTTCACAGGAATGTCCAGCACTTTGCCCCAACCCTTTGCTCCTCCTGCTTCTACTAGAGCTTGAGCTTCTTTATACGATGAGACGGCTATCTCCGACGCTTTGCTCGGCCCGGGACCTTTGCCCTTGATGCGCAAACCTTCAAATGCCTGGCAGGGTGTTTCGTGGATTTCTCCGTCGACCTCCACATATTTAAATGACGACAGATGGCTGACCAGGATGTCCTCTTCTCCGCACACGGTGACTACGCTGTCTCCGACCATATATTTTAACTTCTGATGCAGGGTGGATGTGACTGCCCCTGCCCCATGAATCCAGGGTCTTCCAAGCAAGCAGCTGTACGCAGGCTGTATATCCATGATATAAAACTCAGTTGCAAACACCTCCGGCCCCACCTGTAGAGGCAATGTGATCGAACCAAAGACTGTCCTCCGCGTGCCGTCAAACGCTCTGACCACCAAATCACTGGGCGTACACAAGATTCCTCTGACATCCAGCTTCATCATCGCCTTCTTGGGCAGCACATTCAAAGACGACCCGGTGTCAACCAATACGTGCGACATTACTGATCCTCTACACTCGACAGATACGTGCAGTGCCATATTATGATCTCTTCCTTTCGGGGTCAAGTCAAAATCAGTAAAGCCCAAGCTGTGGCCTGCATTCACATGTGCCAACACTCCTTCCAGCTGATTCACGGAGACGTCTTGGGGTACAAAAGAAGTATCCAGGACCTTCATCAAAGCATTTCGGTGAGCTTCCGAACACAACAGCAATGACAGGATAGATATTTTGGACGGCGTCTGTTGCAGCTGCTCCACAATTTTATAATCACTTTTCCGAATCAAACACATGAACTCTTCTACGTCTTTCGATGCTGCTTCTTTTTCACTCGCTTGCACTGGGACGTTCTCAACTGCTTTCCCTTTTCCTTTCGCTAGTCTTTCAGCCTCCACTTCAGGAGATATAAAGATCCTGCCACTCCTCGTCATGCCTCCTGAACCAACAACATTATCCACAGTCTCAGCTGGCTGTTTGTTAACATCAATTTTTATCCCGTCACAATATACTTCCAACCCATATGACCATGGGACTGCTTTCGTGTTCTCGTACGGGATTGGCCCGGCCTTAGTTATGGTGATCGGTGGGCGCTGGACTGGTGCTGCGATAGTGATCGTCTTCCGAGGAATCGTTACCGTGGCCACATCATTCTGATCATCTGCTACTGCCCCTGCGGGTTCTTCAGTTGCTGCTTGGTCAAACTGCAATATGCCTTCATCAATTAAAGCCTGAATGCCTTTCTTCAAATCATCACACCCCCCAGCTAGGGTCCAACATTCTAAGCAATACTCGTTACATCCTGGGTAAACACCCCCCCTGTAATAGTCGGCTCTTTATCTCGCTCAGCGGCGTCTTCAAATCTTCCACATTCATAATCAGATTCAACCCTTCCTCCGTTAGAATGGCGTTAGCCCCGTGATTAGGCATGGGTTTCTGCACTATATTCGGACCTGCCGTTCCGAAATTGATAGTCTTATTGTCCAAAAGATCCTGCACAACGTGCTTAAAAGCATGGCAACCTTCTATATCGTGGCCCGGGGCTCCAGAATGAAACTCACAGTGCCTGCTTGCATCGTAACCAAACGGGGGAGCTCCCGTTATCGGTGCCAGAGTTCTTTTCTCTACCAGGTTCAATCCCAACAATGTCTGCAACAAATCGGCATAGGTTGAGGGAGGCTTCTCAAACACTCTTCTCGGTTTACTACCCTGGAATCTTCGCTGAGCCTGCTGTGCCCCCTGCTGAGGCTGCTGCTGCTGTTGCATTGGCTGTTGCTGAACCGGTTGTTGTTGCTGGAGTGGTTGTTGCTGATACGGGATAGTGACACTCGCCACCTGCTGCGGCTGACGATATTGACCTCGTCCCCTGCCTCGGCCCCGGCCTCGGCCTCCAAATACTGCACTTGCCTCGCCCTGACGGCGCCCACCATAAGCTTTCCTATTACTGCCAGATGCAGTTGATTCCTCGACTTGGAACTTTCCTTGCTTAATGTTACGTTCAATCTTTTCTCCCATCAGAATTAGGTCTGAAAAACTGGCCAGAGACGTATGAAACAGCATATCATGAAACAGACCTGTGAATGTGCCGACAAACATGTCATTCATTTCCTTATCTTCTACAGGAGGACGGACCCTGGCAGCCATATCGCGCCACCTTTGCGCGTACTCTTTAAAGCTCTCCCCCTTCTTTTGCGACAGCCCGGCCAATTGGACCCGATTGGGTGCCAAGTCGCTGTTATACTTGTAGTGAGCTACAAATGCCTCTGCTAATTGCTTCCATGTCTTGATATCAGTTGGCTCCAGCCCCATGTACCACTCTAGGGAAGGACCCGACAGACTATCCTAAAAGAAATGCATTAGCATTCTTTCATCAGTTGAGTATGCAGACATCTTTCTGTAATAAGCTCGTACATGCACTTTTGGACATGTGTCTCCTTTATACTTGTCAAACGCAGGAGCTTTGAATTTAATTGGCACCCTCAAGCCAGGTACCAGCCCCATTGTTGCCATGTCCAAACCCACAGCACTTTGGTTCAGGACTCCCCTCATCTGCTCTTCTAGCATTCTGATCTTCTGGGAGTCATCCATCGGCCCTTCAAAACCTCCTCCGGAGAAAGCGTCCTCCTGCTGATCTTCTTGCCACATACCATTTCCGGCCCCATACCCATCATATCCATTATTACGTCCCGCTCTGGTCTGATTCATGCCCGGACCTCGGCCTCTGTTGCCGTACCCTTGGACTCCTCCAGCAGGACCAAAAGCCATAAATCCAGCACCGTTCCCATTTCCAAAACCTCCGTAACCCTGATTGGTCACACCATAACCATCCTGCCCGAAGCCCTGAGCATTAAAGCCATATTTCCCCGCATTATCGAATCCCTGATCGTTGAATCCGAATCCAGCATTAACAAAGCCGTTGCCTCCCGTATTATCTCCCAAATTGACATCACCCAGCCCAACGTTATGGACAGCAGTCTCATTCCCAATTCCGACGTTACCATTCACAGCAGCGGTAGCGTGGTTAGCAGCAGGTATATTTACTACAGGTGGAGCCACTGGCGTGGGAGTGCCGTCTCCATGAACAGTATCGACCCGTACGGACTGATGATCTTCATTACCGTGACCAGCATTTCGAGCCAACAGAGGCTGGACCATGGCCTGCAAATTCTCGTGCCCTTTTGCAATGGCTTCCATGGTCTGCATAAAGAGAGCGAGCTTCTCGCGCACGTCTTGCATCTCGTTCTGCATTTGATCCATGATTCTTCGACAGTTGGTGCGAGTAGAATAGCGGTGCGGATGCTGATCTGCAATCCTGAAAAGTACCTGATAAAATGCAGGACATAAGACACTTATTCAAAGATTACCTGTAATGCAATATGAATATGAATGCAATGCAATGTGTCTGTGCATTAGGGAGATTCATTTCCCCAGTTCTAGTGTGAAGGTGCCAGTGCAGTGACAGTGTTGACAATAGGAATATCGGAGCTGAATCATAGAAAGCCTCATATATTGCTGAGAAAACCAGAATACAATGTCGCTGAGAGTACGATAAGAAGGCATGACCTCAACCAACAATCCTGGTGATGGTCAGCACTTATGCAAATAAAGCATACAAGTTACTACAAGTTACTACATGAAATGATCAAATCCTCCCGAAAGTCTGGTACTCTTCTATCAACTTCTTGGTCTCTGGATGACTTGGTCGATCAAGCAGCCCTTCAACAAGTTGGTTTCTTTTCTTAAGAACACGGCGCACGTCTTCAGCAGTTTCTTCCCATGTTGCTTCTCTGAAGCAATCTTCTAGCTTTCGCTTCTGAGACACCGCTTCATCTCTGCATTTGATTGCCTTGTTCAGTGCATGCTGGACACTATACCGGGTCATCACTTCCTCCTCACACTTCTTGATGCTAGACTTCAACTTCTCCTCGAGGTCGGAAATTTGCTGCTTCAGCTTATCTTCTCTCATCTTATTGTTGGTGAGAGTAGCATTCCAAGTCTTATTGCAAGAGGAGATTTCTCGGTGTGCTGCGTCAAGCGCCTTCTTTTTGGCTTCCAGCATGTCATGGGAGCTTCTGAACTCTTGCCCCAGACGCTCACGCTTTTTCTTTTCCTCAGTCAACTCAGCCCCTAACCTGTTTAACATCTCGATTTGTTGTTGGAAAGCATATACGGCCTTGTTTTTCTCACTGCGTACTTGAGCTAGCTCTTGCTCTAACCCTTCGTTGATCTTCAATAAGGCTCCTTTTTCTCTCACAACTTGCTCGTAGGCTTCCCGAGAAACCGTAGTTGGCTCTTCTGCCGGGACGGGAACAGTGACGGGTGCAGCGGGAAATGGCATTAATAACTGACTTGCTCTTTCCTGGATCCAAACCCTGTAAGGTTCATAAGCCTGGCAATCATTCTTACCTAACAGTGGCTTCCCTTTGTGGTTAATACGTGTCCAGGCATGTTGCAACTTGGCTGATAACTCCCCCTTCACGTCTCCGGTGAAGTACAGAGATTCCTGTACTTCCTCCTCCTGAGGTGGATTCTTCAGTGCATATCCGAACTGACGAATGAATAGAGAAGGGTTGTAATTGATACACCCTTTTCTTCCTATCAGCGGCACATTAGGGTACCCAGAACAGCTGAAGATGAGCTCAGATCCCAACAGGTCTCGATCAAACCACACAACGTCTTCGGAATATAGCCTCATCAGGCGCTCTGACCAACTGGCTGAGGTTGCACTGTCCACAAATGGTCCCTTCATGGGGAGATGACTTTTGAACCACATATTTAATAGAGGAGCACATCAGTAAACAACTTTTCCCCTTCGGTTTTCGTTCTTGTAGTGCAATGAGTGGTAGAAGTCTCCGATCAACGTTGGCATCGGGTTGCCTGCAGCAAACAGATAGAAAGCATCCAGATCTACAAAGTTGGGCAAGTTGGGAAACAGCACAATTCCATAAATGTATAAAGCCAAAATAGCGTTGAAAACCACCCAACAACCGTTCTTGGCGTACTCTTGAGCCTTGCCAACCAGAAAATTTAGAGAGAAACCGGGAACCCCAAGCCAAGAAGTCACCAACAGCTCAGCAGCATTCATATGCAAGGCTTTGGCTAAATCCTCCAACTTGGGCTCAGCAGCAGAGTGAATAAAGGGAACCTTGTTCTGCACGGGAAGCTCAGTAAACTCCACATACTCTTCAATGGTGGGCCCTAGAATAAAGTCAGCAAATGTAAAACATCTCAATGCGGGGTCATAGAACTGCATCAAGGTGTGTAGCCCGTTCATCTCATCGGCAGTGGGCTTGCAGACTAATCTCAGTAACCTCCCATGACTCATTTTGAAGCTTCTCCTAACCTCCTCATCGGCAAGAGATATCAGACCAAGTAAAGAAGTAATATCAGGTGAAGGCAGCTTATACGCAACTGTTTTCCTCAAACCAGCCATAGTCAATACTCAGAAGTCTGGGCACTAGAACCGGGGAATATGCAAATGCACCTGCAGCACAGACACACGTTAGTGAAATGCAAGTGGTAATGGATATGCAGACAATGCAATGCAAGTAACATGCAACAGGGACCAAAGCTGTAGCTGAATAGCCTGACCCCAATCAAGAAAGGTCCTAGATAGACCATCCAGAAGTCATCAAACCCTGGTCTCAGATAGACCTAAAACAAAGCTCCAACACTGGTCTCTGACAGACCTCAAACCATAACTCCAACTGGTCTCTGGTAGACCTCAAATCACATCTACAATTGGTCTCTGACAGACCTCAGAACTCTCCAACTGGTCTCTGACAGACCTCAGAACACATCTCCAAATGGTATCTGACAGACCTCCTAACTCTCCATAAATACCCAGGATCTCTGATCAAGAAATAACCGGTAGTCTGAAGGTCTAGTTACCTGCATAACCCCAAACCCTCTCACAGGTGGATGTCCTAGTAACTGACAAAGGTATGGCATCCTATGCGGTCGTCGGCGTCACAGACCTTCAGGGTTGATGATACGATTCCCAGAAGGAGTGGCATCATCAAATCCTGAAGAGGCCTCACTTAGCCAACTTCCAAATGATCGGTTCCCGGAGTCGACAATTCAGCTGACCAACAACCCCTTCGACCCAAAGGGTAGAAAAAGAAGCCAACCAGAAGAACCTCGTCCGAGTGTAGATTTCATGAGACACTAATGCAAGCAAAGTCGGCACGCGCCCACTACTTTCTACTCTAATTCTAGGTGCACTCAAGCCCAGGTCCGGCTTATCTCTCAATATCAGAACACCCGTCACACCCCAATACAGCAATAATAAACAATATATAAAGCTGAAAATAAAGGTTAGAAATATACAATAACTCCATACAAAATCCTCGACGGGAAAACAAGCGCTAGGACTGACTCGCTCAAAGGGACGTTGGATCCCAAATGCATAAGAACCATCGCAGTTCTTAGCAGCCAGGGGACGTTGGATCCCCAGCAGAGTCGCCAGCTGTCGCTACTGCGAAAATCGGCGCCGGCTGAACAGAAGAGTCGCCACCGTGCGTTATTTATCCCATGGGAGGGAAAGGAAACGCTCAGAGTAAACCTCGCACAACACGGGAAAGGTATGGTCGTCGCAACCAAAACCTGGATTCGGGAGTCGGTTACGCAAGGGGAAGGTATTAGCACCCCTCACGTCCGTCGTACTCGACGGGATCCACGCTTGTTTTCGGATATGGATTGTTATTCTATCTAAACTATAGGTCAAGGGTTAAAAAAGAAAATAAAATGAAAATAAAAATGACTCGGCAAAGTATCGCACTTTATGCCTACGTATTCCCGCCTGGAACGAGAAATCAGAGTCCATGTAGTTCGCCTACCTACGGGAAAGGAGGGGAAGGTTGCTCGCTAGGATATCGCATCCTATGCCTACGTACTTCCACACAGCATGGAAGATCAGAGCAAACGTAGTTCGGGCCACGGAAGACACAGGCTTGTCTTGATTGATTTTATTCCTTCTGAAAAAGGTTTTCTTGATTAGCAGTCCCGGCGGACAAAAGTGACGTTTTGATGGGTTCACATTCTTTTACGGAAGAAGTGTCTTTTAGTGTGTTTGAAACCTTTAGGTGTTTTTCTGTTTGTTTCGAGAAAGAAAGAGACAGAACTCTAACCTACGGTTGCGAAGGGAAACAAACTAACCTAATGTTATCATGCATGGGTTAAGACCTAGTGTCTATCATGCTCCTCTCTTGCACAGAGAGGAACAGAGATCCTAAGGGATAGGCAGTGACAGAAACAATAGCAGATATACAGTAATACAGTAAAATGCATGGATGCAATAGTACAAGCGAGGCAAGGGAGTCCCACTCAACCTCGAACCTAGAAAACAATAGGCAAAAGTGAACAGGCTTCACTTTCAACCCAACAGGGTAAACAACAAACAATACAGTCAGGGAAAACCAATAAATACAGCAAAAATAAACAGCCACAGCAGCTCTACATCAACATCTGGCTTCAAGTAATCTCCAATCAGTTACAGGCTTCAACAAGCATTAATCTCCATCCTCATGGCCTTCAGGCAAGGGCTTTGATCATCAATCTTCTATCTGCAATGGCTTTTCTTCAAGTCTCAGGCTCTAGGATGAACATCAGTCAACCAGATGAGGTGAATGAATGTTAGACAGTTAACTACCTACCAAGGGTGGTTCATCAACTGTTAACATTAAACAGAAAGTTTTCTCTCAAAAGTTCTATCTTTCAAATACATTCACTGATCCTTCCAAAGGAAGGAGGTGGATATTTGAAAGAGACTTTGAATCATGGAGAAAGGATAGAGGCAAACAAAGCCATCTATGTTTGAGAAGCAAGCTTTCTAATCTAGAGCTCTGCCTAGCTCCTAAACCCTAGTCTCCTCAGCAGCTGCTAGCAAGAACCTCCTCTCCAACTCTGGCAGTTGATCTTCAATCTCTGGATCTCCAATGGCCTTCATCTCCCCAAGTCTTCAGCTCTCCTAAGTCCCCAGACAATCCCAATACCCACACAAGCAAGCAATAATCCCTAGAGGGCACACCACACCAGTCAATCAGATATACAGTATATTAATAGCAGTAGGGGAATCCTGACTTTTCTAAGGGGATCTAATAACTACCCATAGCCCCTATAGTCCCATAGCTAAACTAATCAAACCCTAAGTCCTAAGGGAAAAGAATCAAGCCTCCTAAGTCATCACCTAAAACCCTAATTTTATCCATGTTATTCACACTTACACTAAGCACCTAAATTTAACTTCTAAAAATGGGAACTAAATTGAATTTACAAGTTTGATGTCTAACCTAAACAACCTAAAAAGAATGGATGAAAAATATTGAAGCAATTAATCAAAAAAAATATCAAAATCATGTATGAAATGAAATTATGTAAAATGCTATTTATTGAGAAAATATGGGAAAAATATCAAATAAAAAATAAAATGCCATTTTTATTTTTTATAATTTTCTTGACATCCTAAAGAAAAATATGCAAAAAGAATGAATTAAAAATGATGATTTTTCTATTTATTATGAATTTTTAAAAGTGAATGAAAAATGAAAAGAAAATAATAAAGAAATTATAAAGAAATAGCCAGAGGGGGTGCAAATAGAAACACGCTGCAGTTGTTTTATTAAGTGGGCTGAGGACCGGGGGTGCAAATAGGACAAAACCATAGGCCCAACATATTCAAAAATTGAATTAAAAATGCCAGAGAAAATGAGGAGAGATTCGGTGTAGATAGCATCCAATTCAAGTGTATTTGCTTGGGCTTAGTGAAAAAGGGGTGTGAATAGCTGATCAAATTCAGGCCCACCCAGGATGCCTAAATGAAACGCTGCGTTTCATGTCCAATTCTTCCCTCCGTTTTCAGCTTTGAACGTGGATCGTTGGATGGGGGATTAAGTCAAAAGTCAAGCTGGGATCGTGTGGTGCCAGGGTCATCTTCAACCTTGGTTCAGGGTTTGGAAGAAACGCCATGGATGAACACACCAACTGATCCATACCCTAACTCCCTCGATTCTCCATGGAATGCCAACATATAAAAACCAAATCCACTCCAAATCTTACCAGGAATTTAACCATGATATCAAAACTAACTGAAATCTCTTCTAACCCTAAAACCGATAGCTACCTCCAAGAAATGATCAAGAACCGATTCTCACGATCTTCAAAATTGATGGCACATGCATGTTCCTCTCTTCACCTGGATCATTTCCCCCTAAAGAACTAAGCCTAACACTCCTAATTCGAAGAGTTCTTGCTTCTAACAGAAATTATGCCAACCTAATAAACATCACCAAATCGATCCATACTTTCCAGAAATGATCTACTACTTATTCCCTATCATTCTAACCTATTAACCTTGATGAACTATGCATAAATTAGAGTGTAGAGATCAAGATGCAAACCTGATAAAATGTGTGAACCAGATAGGGGAATCCTTCAAATCACTGCTTGTACTTGTGCAGAAACACTCAGTGACACAAGAGCTTGCTTCTGTTTGCACTGGTTTGGGTTGATTATGCTTGAATCTTGGAAATGGATCTGAAGCTGCAAGCTGCCAAACTCAACATCCAGAACACGATTTGGACCTGAATTTCCTCTGATTTTGATTGTTACACACTCAATGATGATGATAGAGTTGAATCAGATCAAGAAACTGAACAGAATGTGGAAGAAATGAAGAATTGGAAAATGACTTGCTATGGAAGAAATTTGATCTCAATCTCTCTTTCTGCAGCAATTCTCTCTAAACTCTGCATCTGAGCACATCCCAAATTACTTATAGATGGTGTAAGAATGATCTAGAAGTGACTGGAACAATCCAATGAGAAATTGGATATCTCACTTCATGAGATTTTTGATTCCATGCTAAGCATAGGCCATTCTTTGTTCAAGCTTGCACACTCCTCACTTCTCCTTTGAAATTCTCCTTAGATGATATTTTGATTGAACTGAAAAACTTTGCAAGCTTGCCCATTGATTCCTTGTTTATGTGGGGTTTTGCCATGTGACCTTATGAGGCAAGACACAAATTTACAAAGGAAGTCCCATTTTTAAGCTTAAACTTAAAAATGTGGATGAACCAATGTCTTTAAAATGAGGTTTCCAATCAAAATGATATATTGGATGACCTATTTTGGATTTCTAGATCCTCCAAACCAATTTCCAAATTCAACTTTTTCAACTTATAAGCCATTTTTAGTTCATTTTTTGACCAATCATGCAAATCCATGCTATGAGCTTTTACAATCATTCATGACCTCCCTTCTTGACTTAAAATGGCATTTTGAGCAACTTTCATGTTTTGAGTTTTTCCATTTGAGGCTTGGAAATAGGAGATATGGCCTTTGCTTAAAAATGACCTATAACTGACAAATGACCAAAATACCCTTTTCTTGCCAAGACCATAAGTAGAGTTCCACAAATCATATGAAGGCATACTATACCATTCTAGAAAGCTAAGACAATGAGGAACAACTCTTATGTTTACCAGAAATTCATTTGAAATCTCCTTGAGGGGGAAAAATATCTTGGAAGTCAAGTCACTTTCACAGACAAAATTTCAGATACCTCAGATGACCTGTAACTTGCAAAGACCACAACTTGAGTTCTATAAATCTCCTTGATGTCTTCCACCACTCAAATTAAAGGTATTGAGATCCTCTACAAGTTCCATGTTGGCCAAGGATCCATTTGAAGCTTGCATTTTGACTTATCTTGCTTGGAAATTTGACCTAAACTAGGGGATTTTACATAGAAACCCTAATTTAGAACCTCCTCTTCTCCTTGATTTCTCTTGATTTCTTCTTAGCATAACAACATATCCTTATTCTCCATGTCAAATGATGAGCCCCACATCTCTCCAATAGCCCTTAATGCCTTTCAACCAGTCAATTGACCTAGAGTTGACCCAGGGTTGACCCAGATGAAACCCTAGTTGACTGTCTTCAACTGCAATACTTGTGACTTCACCAATGACTTGTCTCCTTCTCCAAATGACTTTCTAAGCCTCCCATAATGTCTACATACTCTCCATGCTCAGCCCACAGCTCCCAATTTCTTGTTGATACTCAGAGACCCTCAGATAGGAGATGGATGCAATGCTTGATCCATTGACTTCCCAGCCTTCAAATTCTTTCTGATGACTTGAATGAGATTGAATTTGGATAATAACCTCTTGATAGGTCTCTAGAGGTGAGAATAATGATTGGTCCCCTATTGGATGACTTGCCCATGCTATGCTATGCAGATGAATGAATTATGTACATGACCTAATATGCAAATGCTAATGGTATTGAAACATGAACCAAGTGAATAAGGTTGAGCAAATTTTAGGGTGCAACACTCCGCTCCGGGGGTCCCGAAATCATTCTGGAGGAATCAACTCTGCTGAGGACTTCAAGAATCGTCTTGAACAAATAACTCCGTCGGGGACCTTCAAGAATCATCTTGAACTGATAACCATTCTGGAAACTTCAGGAATCATCCTGAACGAACACTCTGTTGGGGATTCCAGGAATCATCCTGGGTAACTTTTGCCGGGGACAAACCAATCATGGCTTGAGCAGCTTCCAAGGATTCGACTCTCTTGGGGCTTTAGGAATCATCCTGGGTGATCTTAGCTGGGGACTCTAAGTATCAACTTGAGCAACCAACTCTGGAGACTGCACTGGAGTCTTAAGAATCATCTTAAGCAAACGGCCCTGCTGAGGGATTCGAGAATCATCTTGAACAAAAGACTTCGCTGGGGATCTCAAAAATCATCTTTGAGCAAGCGACTTCGTTGGGGAGAATGTCAAAAATCATCCTGAGCAACTGATCCTTCGGTGGAACACCTGCAAAACAAGGACGGTAGCAACCTAGATCATGTTTATTATGCATATGCTTCGACGCCACGCTCCACACGGTGGAAATGCTATGCGTTTATGATAAATGCTATGCAATCATGCACAATGATGCGATCCCGTCAGCAAAATAAATGCCGAGGGGGAAATCCTCCTGTCAAGGAGAAAGAACTACTCAGATAGAGGAATCATCCTGCTGAGGAGAACATGGTTACGCCAATATCAATTGGACTCCTTCTGGGGAAATGATCTTCAGTTGACTGCTGCAGGGGAAATAACTTCAGTTGATTACTGCAGGGGATGAAGCTCTACGAGAACCTGGACCTGCTGAAGGGAAGCGATATCCATCGCGGGAGTAAACTGCGTAGCCATTATGGCTACTCTTCTGGGGATGATAACTCTATGGGGAAACAACTGCAGCTGCTCCACACTCTACTGGGGGAAACCAATCATGGTCTGATCAACTTCCAAGGATTCGGCTCTCTTGGGTATCTGAAAACTCGGCTGAGGAAGGAGAAATCATTCCGCTTCGCTGGAGAGAGTACTACTCTGATGAGGAATTCCAATTCCGCTGGGGAAGAAGGAATCATCCGACTTCGGGGGACAGTACAACTCTGCAGGGGAATACAGCATCAGCTGTTCCAACACTCTACTGGGGAAGAGGGACTCGTCCTACTTCGGGAGAGAATATAACTCTGGTGGGGAATCTCAATTCCGCTGGAGACTTCAGTCTGGCACCATCAGTTGCTGCATACTTCGGCGTACGAACAGTTTCCTACGAAACCTGCACTTGTGACCTGGTGTGGGGGAGAAAGAACACGAGCTCCGGCGCCCGAACACTTCTACGAGACCTGCACTTGCGACCCGGTGCTGGGGGAAGAAATCATGCTTCGGTGCTTGAACACTTCTACGAAACCTGCACTTGTGACCCGGTGCTGGGGAATGAACACGAGCTTCGGCGCTTGACTCAGCTGAGGAGGTGACGTTCCTTCAGGATGCGTCTGCTTGGGGAAAGAGAATCATCTCTGCATGGGGAGACATATCAATGCTCATTATCTTGCGTTCAGACTCTGCGAGGAGAGGCCACTGAACTCTACTGGAGAAGGAGGAATCATCCATCTTCGGGGATGCGCACGGCGCACTGTCTGGAATAAGCTTGCATATGCCTTACGGAGACTGACCCTTCTGGGTAATACTTGCTGGACTATTAAGTCTGATGAGGAATTCCTGTGTATCAACACTGCTGGGGATATCAATCCCTAGCTGCTCATGGTACAATTCTGTTTGAGATGTATTGATCCTATCAAGGAAACACCTCCGGCGTCTGCGGAAGATAACAATCGATCACTGAACTTGAATCTCACTTCGCCGAGGAAAACAACCCTGAACGGTCTTTTTTGAACACCCTAAGTCCTTATAGGGTACGACGCAATCTGCTGAGAAATAACTCTTCTCTGGCTGACATCAAAATCTACCCGTCTAGAGATTACTCAATGAGGGAATCACCGTCGACTTCTGCTTGAGGAATAATTCAATGACCTAGACTCGGAGGGAAAGGGAGTCACACTCGGACTCTGTGGGGATACAACATTGCATCAGTCCCACTGCTGGGGAAATAAACCCAAGTCTGCCGGTCAGGGAAAGCTTCAGTCTCAACCTACTTGGGAAAATAGCACATCAGGCTAATCAATGTTCAATGCTTGGGATGGCCATACTCTGCCGGGAATATCAATCAAACCCTGCTGAGGATAATCTTGATCCTACTCTGATAAGGGATGAATGCCATCTCAATTTACTGCAGTCTCGAACTGCTCAGGGGAAACAATCTCAAACTGTACATCTCTGCTGAGAAAATACTCCTGATTCAACAACATCAACACAGGGACGATTCCCCGACATTCAACTCTTGCTAGGGTGAACCAACTCATTTGAACAACTTGCTCCAGTGCAATTCAACTTGCCCCAATCCGACTCTTGGGAGAATTCATTCTGAACAGAAAACAGCTGGCAACAAGACAATCTTCAAATGGCTTGCCCCAACATCTGTACAACGGAAGGATTCATCCTCCACTAATCAACTCTCAGCATGGTTGGCTTCAATATCTCTGAAGTAGCTTGCCCCTGAACGAGCGATGAGCGACTCAACATGCTCTGATTGAACACTGGAGGGATTTGCCCTCAAATCGCAAGAATTCTGGATAACTGCCCCTGATTGGGTCTCGAGAAGATTCACTTCTGATCAACCGCTTCTTGCATAAACTGCCCCATGATCAACTGATACTCCGGGACTTGTCCTCAGACAACCTGATTCCAAACTCACAGGAAGTCAATGCCCCGGATTCACAGGGTTTCACAGCATACCATTCTGATCCAGACTTTTGACGATTCAGTCCTGATTGACTATTCCCTGTTGGAGTTCCTTCGTATCAACTACTGACCTGCAATTAAAATTGTCTATTCACAAATGGTAATTTTAATGCAGTGCTCATGCAGATTTTGAAAAAATTTGTACTGTCACTCATTTACGTGTCATGCTAGTGAGTGACGAATGAACCAAAGGGTTCAAACGTAGTGCTGATTCGATCAGTGAAAAATACAACAAGGATATGATTAGCAAATCATGCAGGAGTCAGGTTACTCGACCTTATCGTAATGCACTTTTAGAATAAACCCTGCCTCAATTAGGTCTTTTAAGGGTTGTATCGTGTTCGGGTTCACGGTTTGTGAAACAAAGGATATTCGGCTCAAATTATGATTTGTACCCACCCCTTCTACGTGATGATCTATGATCCTAAAGTTCAGCTAACTTAGCTCGAGCGCTCGCCTCTTCGAGAGGTGTGTTGAACATTGGGAACAACTGGTTAAAGAATTCACAAGGTGTTTCGGAGTGACAGTTACTCCTTTTTCGTTTTCGGTGTCTGTATCTACACGACTTTGTCCTTGTTTGAGGATTTTTCTTTTTATATCCTTTCTTTTTCATTCTTTTGATTCCCTAATTTTTGCCTGGACTGACTCTTCAGAGTTCTTTTTGATTTTTCTTTTGAAGTCCAGCGGGATGCCCTGATTTTTGCCTAAGTATTTGCTTTCCAGGTTTTCTTTTTTACTTAGCGGGCTTTCTTATTCTCTTTTTTTTTTAAACAAGTCGTGCGACACTGGCTGTCTGGATTCATCCGAGAGGTTTATAACTGTCTCACTCCTGATTGGTGAGGTTTAACCATTGTGGTTGACGAGGTACGACCTCTGGGGAGGAATATGATGTGATTGGTCCTCGAAGGACAACACTCCTCTATAAGACTTGAACGCTCGATCAAGCTAACTGACAACTACCCTGCCCCGGGTTAAAATGTGAGGGTTCAAAAGTCCGAAAGAAACTCCTACTTCTCGGCTCGAAGTGGTTAACAAGGGATTCTCTTCCTTATCTCTCCGGTGTTTAGGGGATTTGAAACAATGCCTTGTACGTCATCGGCAAGGTTTTATCTGAAAGCAATACGATCATCGGTTATGAGTATTCGGTTTCATCATCCTCCCTCCAATCTTTGCTAATCATAGTGATAAAGTGGAGTGAATAAAGTGCAAGTGTCAGTGCAATGCAGTAAATGAGTGACAACGACATAATTAATTCAGAAAAATGCATAGTCACTTTATTAATATTACCATTCGAAACAAACAATGTTTAACAGCAAGTAGTAACTAACAGAAAAGAAACTACAAATACAAATGATAAAAAGACCGAGGACTGCCAATACTGAGGGCGTCTGCCTGTCTGGATCACTGGCCTCTGAAAATAGCCCTCTAAATCTACGAGCTCAGACAGCTGAGAGGTTGTCATGCACAACCAAAACTCCCTCTGGAAAGGAAATGCACCCTTTATCGATCAACTGTTGCACTTTCGCCTGAAAAGCCTTGCAACCTTCAGTTGAATGCCCCGGAGATCCACCATGGTAACCACACTGAGCATGGGGATTGTACCCTGGAGGGTAAGGCTCTGGCACAGGCTTGAGATTTTTAGGATACACCAACGAGCTCTGAACAAGACATGGCAGAATCTGGCTGAGTGGCACTGGAACATGATAAAGGGGATCATTCCTTCTTTCCAGGTCGTTGCGAGGCCTCTTTCGATTCTGGTGCTGGTATTATTTCCGCCAAGGAGCAAGAGGTCTTCGTTTCTGAATGGCAACGGTCCCTTGCTTAGGCGCTTGCGTCCTTGAACTTGATCCAGGTAGAAACTGCGAGCGAGGCGATTCAGTCACTAAAAGTCGCGGGACATATTCAAGATCTTTCTCAGCTTCAGGCAAAGGAGTGGAATCATTCACCTCTTCTGCAGGGTACGGGATAAACTTTCCCGATGCTCTCATGCCGCCCGGCACAAACCTAATTGTCCTTGAGTCAATAAGGTCTTGAATCTTATTCCTGAAAGTCTTACATGTTTCAACATGGTGCCCCGGTGCTCCTGAGTGGAAATCACAATGTGTGCTGAGATCAAAGTCTGATGACACGTCATCCGGTGGATCCAAAGTCCGAAGCTTGAGAACATGGTTCTGAACCAACAGTGGCAACATCTGGGCATAACTCACAGGTATTGGGTCCACAGCTCTATCAAGTAGCTTCTTCTTTTGATTATGACCTTCAGGGTTATTCTGAGATGCCTGGCGCGGCTGCTGACGAGACAGGTCTTGGGCTTCATGCTGTGTAGAGGATCCATGAGGTCCACTTGGCTTCAGCACAGGTGGCACTGACGGCAATGGCGGAAGCACTTTGGTCTCCACCCCGGGTGCTTGACCACTCTCCTTTTTTAGCATACTTCTCACCACTCCCATGAGAAAGCTCAACTGATTCTGCAGCTGCTGATTCTCTTCTCTGAGTACTTGCTGGTCCAGGTGCACTGCCTGTATGTCGTTCATAACCTGCCCCAACTGGCTTTGGATTTTTCCCAACTCAGCTTGTACCTGCTCCATTAGTCTGAGTTGCTCGATTCTGGCTCAAACCTGCAAACACAAGGGTTAGAAGACAAGCCCCGACTTCTGCCATGCAAGATGAATTGTGCTAATGCCATGGGTGTCTGTACGTTTAGGAGATCACCCCTAATTCTGGCGTCAACGTGCCAACATAGTGTGAATGCAGTGATAAGACTGGATCCATTCATGGAAGAAAATATCTCATATTGCTCGGGACACCAGAATCAGGGTACGAAGTGCGCCTGCAGCACAGACACCTGCTAATGGAATGCAAAATGAATATGCGAACTAATGCAAAATGCAGTCATGCAATAATATATCCAGGTAACTGCTGTTGTGGAGATTTTGTATCAACAAAACCACGACGCTGCTCTGTCAAGAACAACCACTGATAAGAAGAAAACCCCGGCGTAGGACAACAAATTTGATCCATCGGGAACAACCATCTGATAGGACCATATACATCAGATCATAATTCTGCTCTGTCAAGAACAAAAGTCTGATGATAAGGACCTCGGATGTATGATCAAGAAATATCTGCTGATGAAGTCTTCAGACCCCAAATCAAAATCTGCTCTATCAAGAACAAACAACTGATGACAAGATCCTCTGATCAAAACCTGCTCTATCAAGAACAGACATACACCTGATGATAAGATCCTCTGATCAAAACCTGCTCTATCAAGAATAGACATGCACCTGATAATAAGATCCTCTGATCAAACCTGCTCTATCAAGAACAGACATACACCTGATGATAAGATCCTCTGATCAAAACCTGCTCTATCAAGAACAGACAAATCTGCAACTGAGAAACCCTGGTACCAACATAACTGATCCACTGTCAAGAAAACCAGGTAGTCTAAAGGTCAAGGTTTCCTGCAATAAACCCAATCCCACTCGCAGGTATGGCCCTAAACTGACTCAAGGTACGGCATCCTATGCGTTCATCAGCGTCGCCGACTTTCAAGAGGGGTGATACGATACCCAGAAGGTGTGGCATCACCAGCTCATGAAGCGGCCTCACTTAGCTGAATCAAAAATGATCGGTCCCCAGAGTCGACAATCCACCAAACCAGCAACCGTCTCAACCCAAAGGGTTGAAAGTGAAGCCAACCGGATGAACCTCGTCTGAGCGTGGATTTCATGAGACACTAGTGCCTGCAAAGCAAGCACGCGCCCACTAATTTCCACTCTAAGTCTATGGTGCACTCAAGCCTGGGTCTGCCTTCTCACTCATCAGAACTCCCATCCCACAACAGCACAAATAATCATATTATACTGCAAATAAAATGCGGGAAATAAAGTGCGAGAAGTAAAATGCGATAAATAACCACAGCCCAACAAGTAAACATACAAGCGTTAGGATTGACTCTCATAGGGAACCAGAAAACCAGAGATTCTGGGTTCGATCCCCAGCAGAGTCGCCAGCTGCTGGGGATGACCCAGACAACTAGGAAGAAAATCCAAGGCGAGACTCGCATAGGGAACCATCGTCGTCCCCAGCAGAGTCGCCAACTGTCGCTTTCGCGAAAATAAGGTGCCGACACAACAGAAGAGTCGCCACCTTTTGTTATTTATCCCTCAGAGCGGGAAAGGAAACGATCGGAAAAACCTAATGAAAAAAGGGTAAGACAAGGTCATCGCAACCATTGTCTGGGTTCGGGAGTCGGTTACGCAAGGGGAAGGTATTAACACCCCTCACGTTCGTCGTACTCGACGGGATCCACGCTTGTTGGTTTACTTGGACGGGTTGGTTTTATTCTATCTACCTATCAAGGCTGGCTGAAAAAGAAAAGAAAAATGACTCGGCAAAGCGTCGCACTTTATGCCTACGTATTCTCATCAGAGAATGAGAAATCAGAGCTCACGTAGTTCGGGAAACTACGGTTTATTTCCTGTCTTTTACGAAAGAAGTGTTTTTTTATTGTGTTTGCGATTTCAACCGCACTAGAGACTATGACCTGAGAGTGAATGCGTCGCATGTCACCCAAAGGGTATCTGTAATACCCCAAATTTTACCCTTATATTTAGTCAGTCATTTCGCATATCATCTCATATGTACATTTGCTAACCACTAACAAGTTATGGAGGTGTTTTGTTTTTGCAGATTTGGTTGCAGGGGTATTTTGGCCATTTTACGCAAATTCTGCTAATTCCTTGAAGACGGGCTGTTATTAAGTTCTGAGGCGTTTGATACACTATTTTTGAGGCATTTACCTATCACCGGGTCTGATTATATCAAGGTGCCAATTCGACGTGGTCGATATTAAAGTTTGTCGAGCACAACTGGATTTAAGACTTATTTTATTGCTCGTGGCTTATTTCCGGCACACCTCCGTTAATCATAGCACAGTTTTACTGGGGTATTATTGGATTGTTGCTCACAGTCTTTGGTCGATGGAATACAATTACGGGCAAGGTTATCATTGATATTAAATCGGTGTTGATTACAGCGCACATCCGGGTTTGGGTTATAAAATGATTGGTTAGAATTTAAAGTTGGAATGCGATTTGAATTTAATCAAGTGCTGAGATTAAGACTACAAATGAATGAAGAAGAATGTCGTTCGGGAAATGCTTACAGTTTATGACTATGTTAATGAGTTTAAACATTTGTGGATTTATTCACAAATATTTATAATTTATAACTAGAAATAAAGTAAGTAAATTCAAGAGCAGGTCATGAATATAAAGGAAAATCTGACATTTTATTTCATAAAAAGGATCATCATACAAAAGGGAGTGAATTGTTTCACATTCTTAATTGTGATAAAATTACAATTACGGATATTACATTAACTCTAAAAATCCTAAGTCCTAAAATTGCTAAGTGTCTTCATGATGGCCCTTGAGCTTCTCCACGAGTCCTCGAATAACCTGCACATCAAAAAGGAACAAACAGAATAGAAAAATGTTAGAGTTTGTTTTTGACACTCTCAGAACAGTGTCATCATCGAGTGCCGGGAGTGGCACAACCGAAGCTGCGTCCTACCCCCGTTACCGATCCGCGCCGTTGGCGTCAGATCAGGTAACACCTGTTCTTATCGTTACGGGACATCCAAGAGATAGAAGTGATAAAAGAAGCGGGACTGATTCGTTTTGCCGCGATTGGATTTCCAAGCTGACACGAGAATAAGGCAACATAGGCAAGTTTGGACTCAGACCCGGATGCCGGCAGGTCTGAGTCGCTTTGGTTTCGAAATTTCCAACACCTGAAAAGCCACAAACATCATCAGTCCAAACAGAACACCAAATACAAACTAAACTGCATCAAAACAATGTATCAGAAGGCAAATTCATGCGCAAAGAGCCATAAGAAAACATCCTATAAATCTGTCGTAACAGAAAGTCCCCAACAGGGTCCAAAGGAAGCGTAACAGCCTTAATGCAAGAAACAGGTTCAGCAGAAAAAAACCAGAGATATGGTGCAGTTCGGTAAAGTGTCAAGAATCAAGTTCTAGCATAACAGATGGTTGAAGCATACCAAATCCAAACCAGGACATCCAACCGAGAACTGCCTGAAGACAATGGAAACAATAAAGATATTCGAAGCTATACCAGCCCTCGGCTCAAACATCATTGCACAACAGCATACAAAAACAAGGCAAAAGAGCAGGTCAGTTCACAAAACCATGACAGAAAGTAAGATAGACCAAATGTGCAAGCACATTGGAAAAACAAATTACCAAACACATGGCTCAGTTCATCAACATCATAGCCCAAATCATCATCACCAATTCAATCAGAGCAACCTGCCAAAACTGCACAGAAGAGTCGAAGTTCAGACAATCAAAACTCATGGCATCATTCACAACCAAACCGATATTGGCGCAACGTCAGCTCGCAAGGAGTGTTCTGAATCAATGGATGAACCGAGTTATATGCCACCTGGAAATCACATCAAAAGGATCAGAAAAGGATAAGTCAGTTTATCATAAGCAGCTCCCACTGAAACAAACCAAATATCCAGTTAAATGGATATCCAATTGATTAAGGGAAAACCATCTCTGAAAAACAAGTTGAAGCAAATCCGTTGGGGATAGAATAAATCAAGGCAATCGCAGCGTCATCGAAGAATACAAGCGTCGAGGGCTCAGGTATCATCATCGCCGTATACCTTTCCCGGCGTTTGACTCGACCTAAGCCTCAATACCAGCCCTCTCTGAAAGAAGAAGAGGAAAAGTTAACTGCATCAAAAAATCAAAACAAATCAAAACGAATCAGTACAGATCAGTCAAACAAATTAATTTCAGATATCAAACAGATCCAATGAAATCCAATCAATGTCAGATAAAATCAGAATCGTATCAAAAATCCCAATCCAATCCTGAAAGAAGAAACAAGATTCGATCAGTACCAAGCAAATCCAATCAGCATGAATCCGAAATTGGAAAAAAGTTCAATCACAAGGACCTACGTTCCAAAAATCCCAAATCGAATCATCAAAATCAAATCTCAGCCAAAAATAGCACAAATCCAACACGGATTAAAGGCCCAAAAGCAAGTTATAAAAAGGGAAAACACCACCTGTGAAAAGGGGAGGATAACGGGTAGCCGCGAGAGAGAGAGGAACCACGATCACAAACCCTAACGAAATCGCGAAAGCCCAGAGGAACGAACGAGATCACGAAACCACCGTCGCAAACCCTAACGGACCAATCACGTCGCAAACCTTAAACGGCGTGGCTGAGACTCAGAGGAAACCCTCATCATCGTCCTCGTAAGAAGTAGCAACAAAGATCAACAACCGCGAAACACCGAAGGAGGAGATCACCTTCGCCGTTCAAACGGCGGACAATCAACCCTCAGGCCTCAGCTCGCATCCATCATCGGCCAGTTTCACTTTAAATGTGAGCCAGGGACGCTTTTCATTACAATTTTCATGTTTTTTTTCAGGAATGAAGAAGATCGAAAGAGAACGGAGAATCGAGGAAGAAGAAAGAGGCGAGGAAGAAGAAGAGAGCGCCGTTCGCGAAGGGGGCATGAAACCCTAGCAACGAATGGCTATTAGCTCGTTGGATTGTGAGGGTTGGGTCTGGGGTTTGATCACTCAGCCCAACCCGGTTTGTTTTCTTTTTGTTTTTATTTTTTACTTTTTATTTTATTTAGTTATAATTTTGTTAAAATGCTTAATTAAAATTGCTTTTTTTCAAAAGATAAATCAAGAAATTTTCTTTTCATAATAAATAAAAAAAACACTCTTTTAAAATAAATAATATAAAGTTTTTTTATATAATATAATAAAAAAAAAAAAAAAAACCTTTTCCAAATAAATAATTCAAAAGTCATTTTAAAAATATGTAAGTTAGTTTTTAGATTAAGTTTAAAATATGTTAAAGGTTAAACATTATCTTTTCTTTTATAATTTTAACTAAATATCTTTTCTTTAAAGACCATAGAGACCTTCAGTACTACATTTTTCTCCTGATTTGTCCAATTACTGACTAATTTGCTTATTAACAGTGTTCATCATT
>OZ012740.1:155227226-155251346 GCA_963859935.3 Lathyrus sativus | reverse complement strand
TGACATCCACTTATATTTAAGCACATATTCAATTAAATAATTAATTATTAAATATAATTAATTATTTTATTTACTTACTCAACCGATTAAGATTCTTATATATATATATATATATATATATATATATATATATATATATATATATATATATATATATATATATATATATATATATATATATATATATATATATATATATATATATATATATATATATATATATATATATATATATATATATATATATATATATATATATATATATATATATATATATATATATATATATATATATATATATATATATATATATATATTACTCTGTCCCGCTCATCACACGGGGTCGGCCCAATCCATCTCTCCGTCGTGGAGGGCCTAGCTCATTGATCAGTTGTCGCGCGCGGATCAAAACGAGTGTTTTTGATGAAAACGTAATACAGCGACAATTCAACTCAGATATCGTCTCAAAGATTCTTTTATGTGATTAATCTACCAAATTCGAAATGGAGGGGGACTTGGTTTGGTTTCTGATCGGATAAATAAAGAAAATGCAATTAAGCGGTTAAAATAAGTGATTATCAAAATAAGTCAATCTACTGTTTTCGGTTCCGGCTTATCACGGGTTTCTACCTTACCAATTTCCTAAGCGATTTCGATCTCTATTCGATTCCTATGTCAATTAACAAGCGCAAAAGACATAAACTAGATTAACAATCCTATATTCCAAATTAAGCAAACGGATTAAGTTTTCGTGAATTAAGCAAACACGAATTATAAACGCGAATTAACGACAAAGCGACGTAACGGCGAATAAAAGCAAAGGATGCAATCATACGAATTTAATCAAAACAATTCTATAAACTAACAGATTAAGCAAAAGCAATTCATAGAATAGTGTTGAAAGAGAAACGAATTAGATTGATGAAGTAAAAACCTCAGAGCGTTGGAACGCGATTACATCAGAATGACTCTAAGGAATTAGCTCTCCATGGTTCTCTCAAAGCTCCGAATGTATTTTTCGTGAAAATGTAACTAGGTGAACAGTAACACGAGTATTTTTCCTTTAAAAAGAAAGCAAATTCGGTTCATAACCCAACTGGGTCGAAAACATAACCCAGGCCCAATACATGACCCAACACTAAAATAAAATTCTAATGCAGTAACTTCAAACGGAATTCTGGAATTTTGGGCTCCGAATCTGACTTCGACTGCAACACGAAAGTCGTAGCTCTGTCTCTTAGCTTTCCGGCGATTTTTAGAATGCCTCAAACGGATTTCCGGAACTCCAGTTATGATCGTTTCCGTGCAGACTGCTAAAGCTGAAAAATAAGTGCGGAAATCAAATTAAGGCAAAAATAAAATAAAATATAAAAACAAAATAAAACATAAAAATAATCAAGATAAAGTAAAGAAATGCCTAAGTAAAAATATATGAGAAAGTGCATAAATATGCACTGATCACTCATCACGCTGGGAGCGCTTAAGCGTCTCCCCATGGACACAAACCTTAGGATCTATGACATTTTGATATTAATGATTATAGGAATACCTTGACGAATATAATGAGAAAGATTTTTAGACAATGACAACGATAATTCTAAAATACAAAAGTGTAGAGACAGGTGTTTGACACTGGTTGGCTTGTGAATTTTTCTCAACCGGTACTCGTAATGTCTTGAAAACTCTTCGAATGGGGAGAAAAAGAGATAATTTTCTTATAGCATGATATATTTGAAATCGTAGCCTATATATAGAATGATAATCATTTAAAATTCTCATTATTTCGAAATGGATTATCTTGACATCCACTTATATTTAAGCACATATTCAATTAAATAATTAATTATTAAATATAATTAATTATTTTATTTACTTACTCAACCGATTAAGATTCTTATATATATATATATATATATATATATATATATATATATATATATATATATATATATATATATATATATATATATATATATATATATATATATATATATATATATATATATATATATATATATATATATATATATATATATATATATATATATATATATATATATATATATATATATATATATATATATATATATATATATATATATATATATATATATATATATATATATATATATATATATATATATATATATATATATATATATATATATATATATATATATATATATATATATATATATATATATATATATATATATATATATATATATATATATATATATATATATATATATATATTCCTCTGTCTCGCTCATCACACGGGGTCGGTCCAATCCATCTCTCCGTCGTGGAGGGCCTAGCTCATGGATCAGTTGTCGCGCGCGGATCAAAACGAGTGTTTTTGATGAAAACGTAATACAGCGACAACTCAACTCGGATATCGTCTCAAGCATTATTTTATGTGATTAATCTACCAAATTTGAAATGGAGGGGGAGTTGGTTTGGTTTCTGATCGGATAAATAAAGAAAATGCTATTACGCGGTTAAAATAAGTGATTATCAAAATAAGTCAATCTACTGTTTTCGGTTCCGGCTTATCACGGGTTTCTACCTTACCAATTTCCTAAGCGATTTCGATCTCTATTCGATTCCTATGTCAATTAACAAGCGCGAAAGACATAAACTAGATTAACAATCCTATATTCCGAATTAAGCAAAAGGATTAAATTTTTGTGAATTAAGCAAACACGAATTATAAACGCGAATTAACGACAAAGCGAAGTAACGGCGAATAAAAGCTATGGATGCAATCATACGAATTTAATCAAAACAATTCTATAAACTAACAGATTAAGCAAAAGCAATACATAGAATAGTGTTGAAAGAGAAACGAATTAGATTGATAAAGTAAAAACCTCAAAGCGTTGGAACGCGATTACAGCAGAATGACTCTAAGGAATTAGCTCTCCATGGTTCTCTCAAAGCTCTGAATTTATTTTTCGTGAAAATGTAACTAGGTGAACAGTAACACGAGTATTTTTCCTTTAAAAAGAAATCAAATTCGGGTCATAACCCAATTGGGTCGAAAACATAACCCAGGCCCAATACATGACCCAACACTAAAATAAAATTCTAATGCAGTAACTTCAAACAGAATTCTGGAATTTTGGGCTCCGAATCTGACATCGACTCCAACACGAAAGTCGTAGCTCTCACTCTTAGCTTTCCGGCGATTTTTAGAACGCCTCAAACGGATTTCCGAAACTCCAATTATGATCGTTTCCGTGCATACTGCTAAAGCTGAAAAATAAGTGGGAAATCAAATTAAGCCAAAAATAAAATAAAATATAAAAACAAAATAAAACATAAAAATAATCAAGATAAAGTAAAGAAATGCCTAAGTAAAAATATAGGACAAAGTGCATAAATATGCACTGATCACTCATCACGCTGGGAGCGCTTAAGCGTATCCCCATGGACACAAACCTTAGGATCTATGACATTTTGATATTAATGATTATAGGAATACCTTGACGAATATAATGAGAAAGATTTTTAGACAATGACAACGATAATTCTAAAATACAAAAGTGTAGAGACAAGTGTTTGACACTGGTTGGATTGTGGATTTTTCTCAACCGGTACTCGTAATGTCTTGAAAACTCTTCGAATGGGGAGAAAAAGAGATAATTTTCTTATAGCATGATATATTTGAGATCATAGTGTCGCTACTGCGAAAATCGGCGCCGGCTGAACAGAAGAGTCGCCACCGTGCGTTATTTATCCCACGGGAGGGAAAGGAAACGCTCAGAATAAACCTCGCACAACACGGGAAAGGTATGGTCGTCGCAACCAAAACCTGGATTCGGGAGTCGGTTACGCAAGGGGAAGGTATTAGCACCCCTCACGTCCGTCGTACTCGACGGGATCCACGCTTGCTTGGGTTTGTCTACATGATGCAACTATCTACGGCTGCTAAATCTAAACGAAAGGGGATTGACTCGATAGAGCGTCGCACTCTACGCCTACGTATTCTCAAGAGAGAAAGTCAGAGTCAACGTAGTTCGGGACTACGGGGAAAATTGGCTCGCCAAGACCTCGCGTCTTGTGCCTACGTACTTCCACACTGCATGGAAGATCAGAGCTTTACGTAGTTCAGGCTAACTACGGCTAAACAGGGTATTCTCACACAACAGTGAGAAAATCAACTGGTTTCAAAGGTCGGGAACCTACAGAAAAAACTACGGTTTGGTCTCAAATGCACTTGGGCAAGAGAGAAAAAGGGGAACATCAGTTAGTCATCATCGGGAAAGTCTCGATCGCACAGCAGCGAGAGAACAGAAGTCAGTTGTTAATGTGCTCGCTAGGATATCGCATCCTATGCCTACATATCCTCGTCTGGTACGAGGAATTAGAGCAGCTGTAGTTCGGCTACTTTCGGGACCACAGCTCAAATCTCGTTTTATTGACATTCTGAAAAATGATTACAACGATTGAATACTGAAAATAAATCTCCTAGGAAACACTATCCTATCCTATCCTGAAAAATCGAATGGAAAATAGCCCCCTAACAAGTGGGCTTCTAAACTATCCTAAAAATAAAACTCCATGAAGAAATACACTCTAAAAAAATACACTCTAAAAAAATATTAAGTCTACTTTAATATTTTTTCTCTTTTTCCTTCTTTTCTTTTCAACTATTTTCTCCTTTCTTTCAAAATATTTTTCATATATTTTTCATATTTTTCTATGTATTTTTTCATATATTTTTCTCCATTATTTTCTCTCCTTTTTCCTTTTTTAAATTCTTTCTTCTCAAATATTTTTCTTTTTCATAACTTCTTTTTCTACTATTTTTCTTATTCTTTTATTTTCTTTTTCAATATTGTATTCCTTTTCTTTTTTTTTCTTTATTCTATTTCCTTTTCTCTTTTTTTTTTCATACTCAATAACTTCTTTTTTTCATTTCTTTTTCATAACACTATATATGAAAAAATATAAAAGAAAAGAAAATAAAGGGAGGGGGTACACTGCAGCAGTTTACAGGGGGGAATTAGCAGAAACAAAAAAACAAAAAGGGCCCAGCCCAAACTTTAACAAACAAAAGAAGGGGAAGGGGAATTATGAAACAGAGAGGTATGGACTAGAAAAACGTCTGGGCCCAGCCCATTCACCAAGGACACGGAGGGGGTGTTTGCCAAAAACGGAGGGGGTACGTGGATCCAAAAACGTAGTTGGGCCTGAGGCCCAATCTCTCCTAACCCACTCTCTTCCTCCCTCCACCTTTTGAAACCCTAAAATCTTTCTCCTTTCTGCCGCCGTCCCTTTCTCTGAACTCTCTCCGTCTCCTCCGTTCAATCTCCCTCAGTCTCACTCTCAATCTCCTTCAATCTCATCGTTCACCTCTCAAACCAACAAAACCCTATGTACGAAGTCACAACAACCACGCCGTTGACTCAGACTGCTCCGTGTCTTTGACGAAGATCACACGGTGAAACCGGATCTTGAGGATGAGCGCTTTGAAGCTTACCGAATCTGGAACTAATTTGACGCTCGGTGATGGACGATGAAGTTCGCTGGGGGAGATTCTTGACGAAGAAAGATCCTTCGTTCATTTGGTTGGTGCTTGATTGTTGAGGGTGCAGGGAGCTTGATGGCGATCCAGAAGATGATGAACATATGTGTTGCACCCTAAAATTTGCCCAACCTTATTCACTTGGTTCATGTTTTAATATCATTAGCATTTGCATATAGAGTCATGTACATAGACTAACCATTTGCATAGCATAAGCATAGCAAGTCATTCAACAGGGGACCAATCATTATTTTCATCTCTAGAAGCCTATCAAGAGGTTATTATCCTAATTCAACCTCATTCAAGTCATCAGGAAAGAATTTGAAAGCAAAGAGTTCAGCAGATCAAGCCTTGAGTCCATCTCCTAGCTGAGGGTGTCTGAGGATCAACAAGAGGGTTATGAGCTGTGAATTGAAGGCATGGAGAGTAGCTAGACATTATGAGAGACTTAAAAAGTCATTTGGAGAAGGAGACAAGTCATTGAGGAGAGCACAAGAGCTATAGCTGAAGGCAGTCAACTAGGGTTTCATCTAGGTCAACCCTAGGTCAACCCTAGGTCAATTGACTGATTTAAAGGGCATTCAAGGCTATTGGAGAGATGTGGGGTTCATCATTGGACATATAAAGAATGATATGGAGATATGACAAGAAGAATTCAAGAGAAATCAAGGAGAAGAGGAGTTACTAAATTAGGGTTTCTCTGTAAAATCCCCTAGTTTAGGTCAAATTTCCAAGCAAGATAAGTCAAAATTCTAGCTTCAAATGGCTTCTTGGCCAACATGAAACTTGTAGAGGATCTCAAGACCTTTAATTTGAGTGGTGGAAGACCTCAAGGAGATTTATAGAACTCAAGTTATGGTCCTTGCAAGTTACAGGTCATCTGGGGTATCTGAATTTTTGTCTGTGAAAGTGACTTGACTTCCAAGCAATTTTTACCCCTCAAGGAGATTTCAAATGAATTCTTGGTCAACATAAGAATTGTTCCTCATTGTCTTAGCTTTCTAGAATGGTATAGTATGCCTTCATATGATGTGTGGAACTCAACTTATGGTCTTGGCAAGCAAAGGGTATTTTGGGCATTTGTGAATTACAGGTCATTTTAACCTATACCCAAAACTCATACAAGGAGGCCTCAAATGGAAAAACTTACAACATCAAACTTGCTCCAAATGGGATTTTAAGTCTAGAAAGAAGGTCACAAATTATTGGAGAAGCTCATAACATGAAGTTGCATAATTGGTCAAAATATGAACTAAAATGGCTTATAAAGTGAATAAATTCAAGATGGAAAATGGTTTGGGAGATTTCTAAGTCCAAATGGAGACTTCCAATATATGATTTTGAATGGAAAAACAATTCTAAGAACAATGGTTCAAACACTTTTTTGAGTTTAGAAGGAAAAAAAGAAGTTATCTTTGGTTACTTGTAATTGAAGAAACATAACCAAAATGGATCAAAGTTGGAAAACAAGGGAATGTGCAAGATGGATCTAGAATGTACCATTGGGGTCTATATATTCATGAAATGAGAATTTTGCAAGGGTTGGCTTCATTTGCACCAAGAATTTCACAAATTCCCTCATTCTTTTCATTGAAGTTTCATTGCTATTCTCTCAAAACCTTCATCAACTTTCATCAAAATCAATTCAATCTTACTCCATCATCCTCCTAGATCAGAATTGAAGCAAAGTTTTGGTGTGAATCATCCATTTTCGAGCACCTTTTTCAAGAACATCAAAACTACAAATTCAAGTGGACAGCATAATTCAAGTCAAGAATCAACAAGGAATTGCATACAGAATCACATACATCAAGGATTGATCAAGATCCAACACCTAGAAGCTTCAGATCCACGTGTTCCATAGCTGTTTCTCAAGATTTCACACCAGGTGAGTTTTCATTCACACAGCTTGATTCAGTTAGTTAGGCATGTTGTTGTTAGTTTAGATATGATCTAGGTGGTTAGGAGATTAGTTTAGATGAATTTGGAGAGGTTTGGTGATGTTAGTTAGCAGGTGCCATAAGCTGTTAGGGCTTGAATCTCTTAGGTTAAGCCATTAGAATATTAGCTTGATAGCACAGGTTAATCACCATTAGTTGTAGGTTAGCTTAGTGCAAGTTTGATGGAGAATTATAATGGTGCATATCAGTGTATATCCATGGTGACCAGACCTTGGCTTGATCGGGTTGAGAGTTGTGATGAGTTTCAGACTGAATTAGTGCCATAGACGTGTAGAGGGAGAGTTGTAGAGTAGTTTTCATGTTCACATCGTGTGGATTGGTTGCCTGTAGAGTGAGAACAGAGGGATGGAAGATTGCTCGTGCATGGCCATTCATGGAGGTTGAAACCCTAGGTTCAGAATCGTTGGGGAAGACATAATCTGAGCCATCCATTTCGCGTATGACTTTTGACTTGGAGGATGATCGTGTGGTTCATATTTGATTTCAGATTGGGAGGGAATTGACCTGGGTGCCAAAACGCACCGTTTCATTAATTGAAACGGGCGGGCCTCAGGATGTTGTGCTATCCCCACCCCCAATGTTAGGCCCATTCCATTTTTGAACGTGATCTTGCTTACTTTTCTCACCCCCAGCTGGCTTTTCATTTTCTCTAATTCTGAGTAATTCTGGGCCTAGCGTAAAGCGCTATCTGCACCCCCTATTGTTGGCCCATTGTGATTTTTAACTGCGCGTGGTTACTATTCTAACCCCCCTCCCTCATTTTAATTCAATTTTATTTTCTTAATTCATTTTAATTTTCATCAATTTTCATTAATTCATAATAAATTCATAAAAAATGCATTTTCATCCATTCTTTTTACATCATTTTCTTCAAAATGTCTAGAAAATTTTCATAAAATAAAATTGCATTTTTATTTTTATTTCATATTATTTTCATATTTTCTAAATAATTGTCATATTAAATAGATTCATTTCATGCATCATTTTAATGATTTTTGTTCTCTTACATGCTTTAATATTTTTTGGTCATTCTTTTTATATTGTTTAGATGAGATATTAAGCTTGTAGAAATATTTTAGTTCCCATTTTTAGAGATTAATTTTAGGTGATTAAAATAGGTTTGAACATCATGAACAAAACTAGGGTTTTAGGTGACAACTTAAGAGGTTTGATTTCATTTCCCTTAGGACTTAGGGTTTTAATAGATTAGTTATGGGACTATAGGGGCTATGGGTAGTTACTAGATCCCTTAGGAAAAGTCAGGATTCCCCTACTGCTATTAATGTACTGTATATATCTGATTGACTGGTGTGGTGTGCCCTCAGGGGATTATTGCTTGTATGTGCGGGTATTGGGATTGTCTGGGGATTTGGGAGAGCTGAAGACTTGAGAAGGGGAAGCCATTGGAGATTCAAAGATTGAAGATCAACTGTCAGAGTTGAGGAGGAGTTTTTTGCCAGCAGCTGCTGAGGAGACTAGGGTTTAGGAGCTAGGCAGAGCTCTAGATTAGAATGATTGTTTCTCAAACATGGATTGCCTTGTCTGCATCCATTCTTCTCTATGATTTAGAGTCTCTCTAAGACACTCACCCCTTCCTTTGGAAGGCTTGGTGATAGTGTCTATGAGATAGAACTCTTGAGAGAAAATGTCTCTTGTGTTAGAAGCAGTTTGTTCACCACCCTTGGTAGTCAACTGATTGCTTAACACCCAATTCACTCTTGTGACTAATCCCTCACCCTGGAGGTTTGAGCTTGAAGAAAAGCCATTGCAGATAGAAGACTGATGATCAAAGCCCTTGCCTGAAGGCCATGTAGATGGAGATTGATGCTTGTTGAAGCCTGTAGCTGATTGGAGATTACTGGAAGCTAGATGTTGATTCAGAGCTGTTGAAGCTGTTTGTTTTATTGCTGTATTTCATTTGCTGATGTATTGATTGGTTTTCTGAACTGTATTGATTGCTGTTTACCCTGTTGGGTTGAAAGTGAAGCCTGTTCACTTTTGCCTATTGTTTTCTAGGTTCGAGGTTGAGTGGGACTCCCTTGCCTCGCTTGTATTGCTGCATCCATGCATTTTACCGTTTTACTGTATATCTGATATTGTTTCTGTTTCTGCCTATCCCTTAGGATCTCTGTTTCTCTCTGCGCAGGAGAGGAGCATGATAGACACTAGGTCTTAACCCATGCATGATAACGTTAGGTTAGTTTGATTCCCTTTGCAACCGTAGGTTAGAGTTCCGTCTCTTTCTTTCTCAAAACAAACAGAAAAACACATAAAGATTTCAAACACAATAAAAGACACTTCTTCCGTAAAAGAATGTGAACTCATCACAGCGTCATTTTTGTCCGCTTGGACCAGTAATCAGAAACCCTTTTTCAGAAGGAATAAAATCAACCAAGGCAAGCTTGTGTCGTACGTGGCCCGAACTACGTTTGCTCTGATCTTTCATGCCGTATGGAAGTACGTAGGCATAGGATGCGATATCCTAGCGAGCAACCTTCCCCTCCTTTCCCGTAGGTAGGCGAACTACGTTGACTCTGATTTCTCGTTCCAGACGGGAATACGTAGGCATAAAGTGCGATACTTTGCCGAGTCATTTTTATTTTTATTTTATTTTATTTTTCACCCTTGACCTATAGTTTAGATAGAATAACAATCCATACCCGAAAACAAGCGTGGATCCCGTCGAGTACGACGGACGTGAGGGGTGCTAATACCTTCCCCTTGCGTAACCGACTCCCGAATCCAGGTTTTGGTTGCGATGACCATACCTTTCCCGTGTTGTGCGAGGTTTACTCTGAGCGTTTCCTTTCCCTCCCGTGGGATAAATAACGCACGGTGGCGACTCTTCTGTTCAGCCGGCGCCGATTTTCGCAGTAGCGACAGCTGGCGACTCTGCTGGGGACCCAACGTCCCCTGGCTGCTAAGGACTGCGATGGTTCTTATGCATTTGGGATCCAACGTCCCTTTGAGAGAGTCAATCCTAGCGCTTGTTTTCCCGTCGAGGATTTTGTATGGAGTTATTTTATATTTCTAACCTTGTATTTTCAGCTTTATATATTGATTATTGTTGTTGTATCTGGGGTGTGACGGGTGCTCTGATATTGAGAGATAAGCCGGACCTGGGCTTGAGTGCACCTAGAATTAGAGTAGAAATTAGTGGGCGCCCGCTTGCTTTGCTTGCTTCGGTGTCCCATGAAATCTACACTCAGACGAGGTTCCTCTGGTTGGCCTCCTGCCCCTTCCTTTGGTTGGCGTGGGTTGCTGGTTAGTTGGATTGTCGACTCTGGGGACCGATCATTTGGAAGTTGGCTAAGTGAGGCCTCTTCAGGAATTGATGATGCCACTCCTTCTGGGAATCGTATCATCAACCCTGAAAGTCTGTGACGCCGACGACCGCATAGGATGCCGTACCTTGTGCCAGTTATAGGGCCACCCACCTGTGAGGGGATTCAGGGTTATGCAGGTAACTAGACCTTCAGACCACCGGTTTGTTGATCAGGATCTTGGATATTTATGGAGGGTTCTAAGGTCTGTCAGAGACCAGTTGGTGTGTTCCGAGGTCTGTCAGAGACTATTTGGAGATGTGTTCTGAGGTCTGTCAGAGACCAGTGGGGGATATGATCTGAGGTCTTCCAGAGACCATTCAGGTTATGATTATGGGGTCTATCAGAGACCAATATTGGAGCTTTGTTTGAGGTATATCTGAGACCAAGGCTTGAGGACTTCTGGATGGTCTATCTGAGACCTTTCTTGATTGGGTTCAGGCTATTCAGCTACAGCTTTGGTCCCTGTTGCATGTTACTTGCATTGCATCACTGCATATCCATTACCATTTGCATTTCACTAACGTGTGTCTGTGCTGCAGGTGCATTTGCATTTCCCTAGTTCTAGTGCCCAGACTTCTGAGTGCTTGATCATGACTAGCTTAAGGAGAACGGTTGCTTACAAATTGCCTACGCCTGATATTGTTCCTCTACTTGGGTTGATCTCTCTTGCTGATGAGGGTGTTCGTAGGAGCTTCCGAATGAGCTATGGTAGACTACTGAGATTGGTGTGCAAACCTACAGAGGTAGAGTTAGATGGGCTGTATGCTTTGATGCAATTCTACGACCCTGCTTTGAGGTGCTTTACGTTCTTTGACTTTATTATGGGACCCACCCTGGAGGAATACGCTGAGTATGTTGAGCTGCCCGTGCAGAACCAGGTTCCATTCATTCATTATGACGCCAAGCCTAAGCCGGAGGATTTGGCAAAAGCCTTGCATATTGATGCTGCTGAACTTGTGACTACTGTTTCCCGTGGAGTTCCAGGCTTCTCACTTCAGTTCTTAGTTGGTAAAGCCCAAGAGTATGCCAAGAGCGGGTGTTGGGTTGCTTTCAATGCTGTGTTGGCCTTGTGCATTTATGGCATAGTACTGTTCCCCAATATACCGGATTTTGTGGACTTCGACGCCTTCTACTTGTTTGCCGCTGGTAATCCTGTACCTACCTTACTCGGAGATCTCTACCACTCACTGCATTACAAGAATGAGAAGGGAAGAGGGAAGAATGTTCATCTGTGTGTACCCTTGTTGAGTAGGTGGTTTGAGAGTCACCTTCCTAAGAGAAGATCTGTTGCAGAGACTACAGTCCCAGCTGGTTGGCCAGAGCGCCTGATGAGGCTATCGTCGAAAGATATGGAGTGGTTTGATCGAGACCTGTTGGGATCTGAGCTCATCTTCAGTTGTTCTGGGTACCCTAATGTGTCGTTGATAGGAAGAAAAGGGTGTATCAATTATAACCCTTCTCTATTCATTCGCCAGTTCGGATATGCACTGAAGAATCCACCTCAGGAGGAAGAAGTACAGGAATCTCTGTACTTCACAGGTGACGTGAAGGGGGAGTTATTAGCAAGTTGCAACATGCCTAGACGCGTATTAACCGCAGAGGGAAGCCGTTGTTAGGTAAGAACGATTGCCAGGCCTATGCACCTTACAGGGTTTGGATCCAGGAAAGAGCAAGTCAGTTATTAATGCCATTTCCAGATGTACCAATCCTTGTTCCTATTCCGGTAGCGGAGCCAACTACTGTTTCTAGGGAAGTCTATGAGCAAATTGTGAGAGAAAAAGAAGCCTTGATGAAGATCAACGAAGGGTTAGAGCAAGAGCTAGCTCAGGTACGCAGTGAGAAAAACAAGGTCGTATATGCTTTCCAACAACAGATCGAGCTGTTAAACAGGTTAGGGGCTGAGTTGACTGAGGAAAAGAAAAAGCGCGAACGTCTGGGGCAAGAGTTCAGAAGCTCCCATGACATGCTGGAATCCAAAAAGAAGGCGCTCGACGCAGCACACCGAGAAATCTCCTCTTGCAATAAGACTTGGAATGCTACACTCACCAACAACAAGAAGAGGGAGGATAAGTTGAAGCAGCAAATCTCCGACCTCGAAGAGAAGTTGAAGTCTAGCATCAAGGAGTGTGAGGAGGAAGTGATGACCCGGTATAGTGTCCAGAATGCACTGAACAAGGCAATCAAATGCAGAGATGAAGTTGTGTCCCAAAAGCGAAAACTAGAAGATTGCTTCGGAGAAGCGACATAGGAAGAAACTGCTGGAGACGTGTGTCGTGTTCTTAAGAGAAGAAACCAGCTTGTTGAAGGGCTGCTTGATCGACCAAGCCATCCGGAGACCAAGAAGTTGATAGAGGAGTACCAGACTTTTGGGAGGATTTGATCATTTCATATTCGCCTGTATGCTTTATTTGCATAGTGCTGACCATCACCAGGATTGTTGGATGAGGTCATGCCTTCTCGTTGTACTCAGTGATATTGTACCCTGGGTTTATTGATTCTCTCTGCAATATATGAGGCTTTCTATGATTCAGCTCCGGTATTCCTATTGTCAGCACTGTCACTGCACCGGCACCTTCGCACTAGAACCGGGGGAATGAACTTCCCTAATGCACAGACACATTGCATTGCATTCATATTCATATTGCATGACAGGTAATCTTTGAATGGTGTCTTATCTCCTGCTCTGTACCAGGTACTTAACAGGATTCCAGATCAACATCCGCACCGCTATTCTACACGATCCAACTGTCGGAAAGTCATGGACCAGATTCAGAACGAGATGCAGGATGTGCGCGAAAAGCTCGCCCTCTTCATGCAGACCATGGAAGCTATAGAAAAAGGGCAGGAGAATTTGCAGGCCATGGTCCAGCCTCTGTTGGTTCGCAACGCTGGTCATGGTAACGAAGATCATCAGTCTGTCCGGGTTGATACTGCTCATGGAGATGGCACTCCCACGCCAGTGGCTCCGCCCGTGGTCAATATACCTGCCGCTAATGTCAACAACGCTACCGCTGCTGTGAATGGTAACGTCGGAGGGGGAAATGAGGCTGCTGTCCACAATGCTGGGCTGGGTGATGTCAATGTGGGAGATAATCTCGGAGGCAATGGCTTTGTCAACGCTGGGTTCGGATTCAACGATCAGGGATTCGACAACACTGGCAAGTATGGCTTTAATGCTCAAGGCTTTGGGCAAGATGGTTATGGTGTGGTCAATCAGGGTTACGGAGGCTTTGGAAACGGAAATGGTACCGGATTTATGGCTGGAGGTCCTGTTGGAGGTGTTCAAGGGTACGGCAACAGAGGCCGAGGTCCGGGAATGAATCAGATCAGAGCTGGACGTAATAATGCGTATGATGGATACGGGGCTGGAAACGGTATGTGGCAAGAGGATCAACAGGAGGACGCCTTCTCTGGAGGAGGTTTTGAAGGGCCGATGGATGATTCTCAAAAGATTAGAATGCTGGAAGAGCAAATGAAGGGAGTCCTAAATCAAAGTGCTGTGGGTTTGGACATGGCAACTATGGGCTTGGTACCTGGCTTGAGGGTGCCCATTAAATTCAAGGCGCCTGCGTTCGATAAGTACAAAGGAGACACATGTCCGAAGGTGCATGTACGAGCTTATTACAGAAAGATGTCTGCATACTCCACTGATGAAAGAATGCTCATGCATTTCTTTCAGGATAGTCTATCGGGTCCTTCCCTAGAGTGGTACATGGGGTTGGAGCCAACTGATATCAAGACTTGGAAGCAATTGGCGGAGGCGTTCGTAGCCCATTACAAGTATAACAGCGACCTGGCACCCAATCGGGTCCAGTTGGCCGGGCTTTCGCAGAAGAAGGGGGAGAGTTTTAAGGAGTACGCGCAAAGGTGGCGCGATATGGATGCCAGGGTCCGTCCTCCTGTAGAAGATAAAGAAATGAATGATATGTTTGTTGGCACATTCACCGGGCTGTTTCATGACATGCTGTTTCATACGTCTCTGGCCAGTTTTTCAGATCTGATTCTGATGGGTGAAAAGATTGAGCGGAACATTAAGCAAGGAAAGTTCCAAGTCGATGAATCAACTGCATCTGGCAGTAATAGAAAAGCTTATGGTGGGCGCCGTCAGGGCGAAGCTAGCGCAGTATTTGGAGGCCGAGGCCGAGGCCGAGGCAGGGGAAGAAATCAATATCGTCAGCCGCAGCAAGTGTCGAGTGTTACTATCCCTTATCAGCAACAACCAATCCAGCAACAACAACCTGTTCAGCAGCAACCAATGCCACAGCAGCAGCAGCCTCAGCAGGGGGCACAGCCGGGTCAACGAAGATTCCAGGGTAATAAGCCGAGAAGAGTGTTTGAGAAGCCTCCCTCAACCTACGCTGATTTATTGCAGACATTGTTGGGATTGAATCTGGTGGAGAAAAGAACCTTGGCACCGATCACGGGGACTCCCCCGTTCGGCTATGATGCAAATAGGCACTGCGAGTTTCATTCTGGGGCCTCGGGCCATGATATAGAAGGTTGCCATGCTTTTAAGCACGTTGTGCAGGATCTTTTGGATAACAAGTCTATCAATTTCGGAACGACAGGTCCGAATATAGTCCAGAAACCCATGCCTAATCATGGGGCGAACGCTGTTCTGACTGAGGAAGGGCTGAATCTGATTATGAATGTTGAGGATTTAAAGACGCCGCTGAGTGAAATAAAGAGCCGACTGTTGCAAGGAGGTGTTTACCCGGGTTGTAATGAGTACTGCTTAGATTGTTGGGCCCTAGCTGGGGGGTGTGAGGATTTGAAGAAAGGCATCCAGGCCTTGATTGATGAAGGTATATTGCAGTTTGATCGAACAGCAACTGATGAGCCGGCAGGGGCAGTAGTGGATAATCGGAGTGATGTTGCCACAGTGACAATTCCGCGGAAGACGATCACTATTGCAACACCAGCTCAGCGACCACCGTTTATCATAACTAAGGCCGGGCCAATCCCGTATGAGAACACGAAAGCGGTCCCATGGTCATATGGGCTAGAGGTGTATTGTGATGGGATTAAGATCGACGTTAACAAGCAGCCAGTGGAGATTGTGGATAATGTTGTTGGCTCAGGAGGCATGACGAGGAGCGGCAGGATCTTTATATCTCCTGAGGTAGAGGCCGAAAGGCTAGCAAAAGGAAAAGGGAAAGCGGTTGAAAATGTTCCGGTACAAGCAAATGAAAAAGAAGCAGCATCGAAAGATGTGGAAGAATTCATGCGCTTAATTCGGAAAAGTGATTATAAAATCGTGGAGCATCTGCAGCAAACGCCGTCCAAAATATCTATTCTGTCATTGCTGTTGTGTTCGGAAGCTCACCGAAACGCTTTGTTGAAAGTCCTGGACACTTCTTTTGTACCCCAGGATGTCTCCGTGAATCAGCTAGAAGGAGTATTGGCACACGTAAATGCAGGCCACAGTTTAGGTTTTACTGATTTTGACTTGACTCCGAAAGGAAGGGATCATAATATGGCATTACACGTGTCTGTGGAGTGTAGGGGATCGACAATGTCGCACGTATTGGTTGACACCGGGTCGTCTTTGAATGTGCTGCCTAAGAAGGCGATGATGAAGCTGGATGTTCGAGGGATTTTGTGTACACCCAGCGATTTGGTAGTCAGAGCATTTGACGGCACGCGGAGAACAGTCTTCGGATCGATTACCTTGCCTCTGCAAGTGGGGCCGGAAGTGTTTGCAACAGAGTTTTATATCATGGATATACAGCCTGCGTACAGCTGCTTGCTGGGAAGACCTTGGATTCACGGGGCAGGGGCAGTCACGTCTACCCTGCATCAGAAGTTAAAGTATATGGTCGGAGACAGCGTAGTCACCGTATGCGGAGAAGAAGACATCTTGGTCAGCCATCTATCTTCGTTCAAATATGTGGAAGTCGACGGAGAGATCCACGAGACACCATGCCAGGCATTCGAGGGTTTGCGCATCAAGGACAAGGGTCCCGGGCCGAGCAAAGTGCCAGAGATAGCTGTTTCATCGTATAAAGAAGCTCGAGCGCTAGTGGAAGCAGGAGAAGCCAAAGGCTGGGGCAAAGTATTGGACATTCCTGTGAAAATGGACCGGTTCGGACTGGGGTACCGACCGTCGTCATCAACTCCTTCCGTGGGGGCCCCTCATTTCAGAAAGTCAATCACCATCTCTGCCAGTGGAGTATGTCATGAAACTGTCAATGCTGCTTCAGAGTCTGATGAAGGAGACAGCGACTGTGATATGGATGCCTGGATTCAGCCAAGCACGCCAGGACAAGGACTGTGCAACTGGTCTATTCAGGAGCTTGTTCCTGTGACTTTTAAACAGTAATGCTTTGCTTTATTAATTGTTGAATAATCTGATGTCTTGCCCGGGGCATCAGGATTTGCTTAGGGCTGTGTTGTTATAAACATTGCTTGTTAATCATTAAATAAATGGCGTTTTTTCATGTGCAAATACTGTAATCCCTGTCTTTCTTGTTTTGTATTTTTCAATCAAATGGCAATGTGGTTATTCGCTTTATACGCATTTTGAAGCACTTAACCCTTTCTTTTGCAGGGTGACATTTTCAGATGACATCCTTGAGCCACCTATGACTCGTCCCGACTTCGAGCACCCGGTATTCCAGACCGAAGAAGAGGTTGTCGAAGATAGCGACGTTCCTGAAGAACTGTCTTGGTTGGTGAAGCAAGAGGAAAGAGCCATTCTGCCTCACGACGAGGTTATCGAAATTATCAATTTGGGGTCGGAAGGGGTTGAGAAAAATATTCGTATCGGAGCCGCACTGCAGAGTGATATCAAGCGAAGACTGGTTGAAATGCTCCGAGAGTATAATGATGTATTCGCTTGGTCGTATCAAGATATGCCAGGGCTCGATACTGATATGGTTGTGCATCGCCTGCCACTGAAAGAAGATTGCCCACCTGTCAAACAAAAGCTTCGCAGAACTCGACCAGATATGGCAATGAAGATCAAAGAGGAGGTTCAGAAACAGTGGGACGCTGGTTTCCTGGCTGTGACGAAATATCCCTCATGGGTTGCTAACATCGTACCAGTGCCAAAGAAAGATGGCAAGGTTCGAATGTGCGTGGATTATAGAGATTTGAATAAAGCAAGCCCAAAAGACGATTTTCCACTTCCTCACATTGACGTGTTAGTTGATAATACTGCTCAATATTCTGTATTCTCCTTCAAGGATGGCTTTTCAGGCTATAATCAAATTAAAATGGCGCCAGAGGATATGGAGAAGACTACTTTCATAACGCCTTGGGGAACATTTTGCTACAAAGTGATGCCCTTTGGTTTGAAAAATGCTGGGGCAACATATCAGCGTGCGATGACGACTCTCTTTCATGACATGATGCATAAAGAGATCGAAGTTTATGTTGACGATATGATTGCCAAATCCCAGACGGAGGAAGAGCATCTGGTGAATCTGTTGAAGTTGTTTAAAAGACTTAGGAAGTTCAGGCTGAGGCTGAACCCTAATAAATGCACCTTCGGGGTGAGATCGGGTAAGCTGCTGGGGTTTATCGTAAGCGAAAGAGGAATAGAGGTCGATCCTGCTAAAATAAAAGCGATTCAAGAAATGCCGACGCCTAAAACAGAGAAAGAGGTACGCGGGTTTTTAGGGAGATTGAACTACATCGCCCGGTTCATATCTCACCTAACGGCCACGTGTGAACCATTATTCAAGTTGCTAAAGAAAGATCAAGCTGTAACGTGGAACGAAAATTGTCAAAAGGCGTTCGACAAGATAAAGAAGTATCTGCAGGAGCCTCCTATTTTGATACCCCCGGTGGCAGGGAGACCCTTGATCATGTATTTGACGGTTCTTGAGGGAAGCATGGGTTGTGTTCTCGGTCAACACGACGAGACAGGGAGAAAAGAGCATGCAATCTATTACTTGAGTAAGAAATTTACAGACTGTGAATCTCGATATTCAATGCTGGAGAAAACTTGTTGCGCGCTAGCCTGGGCCGCCAAGCGTTTGAGGCAGTACATGCTGAATCATACAACCATGCTCATCTCGAAGATGGATCCAATCAAATATATATTCGAAAAGCAGGCGTTGTCAGGTAGAATTGCCCGTTGGCAGATGGTCTTGACTGAATATGATATTCAATACGTCTCGCAAAAGGCGATAAAGGGGAGTGTGCTGTCTGAGTATCTGGCGGAGCAGCCTATTGAAGAGTACCAATCAATGAGATTTGATTTTCCTGACGAGGATATCATGTATCTCAAGATGAAAGATTGCGAAGAGCCGTTGCCAGACGAAGGGCCAGAGCCGGGGTCCCAATGGAAGATGATTTTTGACGGAGCTGTGAATGCTTACGGTAGCGGAATAGGGGCAATTATCACTACGCCACACGGGTCGCACATCCCGTTTACTGCCCGATTGACCTTTGCCGTTACCAACAATGAGGCCGAATACGAAGCTTGTATAATGGGGCTTGAAGAAGCCATTGATTTGCGAATCAAACATCTAGACGTATACGGAGACTCAGCTCTGGTGGTGAATCAGATCAAAGGGGAATGGGAGACACGGCAACCCAATTTGATACATTATATGAATTATGCAAGGAGATTGTTGCCTTTCTTCGACAAGGTTGAGTTGCATCACGTGCCGCGGGCAGAAAATCAAATGGCTGACGCCCTTGCCACCTTGTCTTCCATGTACAAGGTCAATTTCTGGAACGAAGCTCCCCAAATCACTATCTCTCGGTTGGACAGGCCAGCTTATGTATTTGCTATTGATGAAGCATCTGATGACAAACCGTGGTATTTTGATATCCTTAATTTCCTTAAGAATAAAGAGTATCCGGCTGGGGCATCCAGTCAAGATCAGAAGACTCTCAGGAGATTAGCGGGTAATTTCTATTTGAACCCGGATGGCGTCTTGTACAGAAGAAACCACGATTTGGTGTTGTTGCGTTGTGTAGATGAGAAAGAGGCAAAGCTTCTCATGGAGGAAATTCACGAAGGTGCCTTTGGCACGCATGCTGGTGGGCATGCTATGACGAGAAAATTGCTGCGGGCAGGTTATTTTTGGTTGACGATGGAAACTGATTGTTTCAAGTTCGCAAGGAAGTGCCACAAGTGCCAAATTTATGCTGACAAAATCCACGTGCCTCCGAGTCCTTTAAATGTGATGTCATCTCCATGGCCATTCTCGATGTGGGGAATCGATATGATTGGAAAGATTGAGCCGACGGCTTCTAACGGGCATCGGTTCATCCTAGTAGCAATCGATTATTTCACCAAGTGGGTGGAAGCGGCGTCTTACGCAAATGTAACGAAGCAAGTGGTGGCTAGATTCATTAAGAGAGATATCATTTGCCGATATGGGATTCCCGAGCGGATAATCACGGATAATGGTTCTAATCTGAACAACAAAATGATGAAGGAGCTCTGTCAGAATTTCAAGATCGAACATCACAACTCCTCCCCTTACCGACCCAAGATGAATGGCGCTGTCGAAGCGGCCAATAAAAATATCAAGAAGATTGTCCAGAAAATGGTGGTAACTTATAAAGACTGGCACGAGATGCTACCTTTTGCTTTGCACGGTTATCGTACGACGGTACGCACATCAACCGGGGCAACTCCGTTCTCGTTAGTATACGGAATGGAAGCGGTACTACCATTGGAAGTTGAGATCCCTTCTCTGAGGGTATTGCGAGACGTTCAGCTGGACGAGGCAGAATGGGTAACGAATAGATTGAACCAACTGAGTTTGATGGATGAGAAGAGGCTAGCTTCTCTGGCATACGGTCGTTTGTACCAAAGACGAATGAAGAAAGCGTACGACAAGAAAATACTTCCGCGAAGCTTTCAGACGGGCGACCTTGTGCTGAAAAGGATTCTCCCGCCGCAAGCAGATCACAGGGGCAAGTGGACCCCCAACTACGAAGGGCCATACGTTGTCAGTAAGGTCTTTTCAGGAGGAGCGTTGTTGTTGTCCACCATGGACGGAGAAGACTTTGCGTCACCTGTGAATTCGGACGCAGTTAAAAAATACTTTGCTTAAAATAGACCCGCTGGACAAAAAAAAGAGAGTCCAGGCAAAAATGGGGCATCCTGGCGAACCAAAAACAGAATAAAAAGGTTCGGGCAAAAGTTAGGGATAAAATTGAAAAAAATGTACACCCGCGAAGTTGAAAACCTACACTGGGCGGCTTCGGCAAAAAGGGGTATCCCGGTGAACTGAAAACCCGTAAAGGGCGGTTCACGCAAAAGTTAGGGATGTGAAAAGCAAATGACTGCGGTCCGAATTTGATATTGCAATGAGCATCAATGCGGGAGAATATGTTGGAGGAGCCAGTTATCGGATACAACCTCTTCAGAAGTGGGGATACCGGGAAAGTATTAGAGTCGGACGAGTCATGGGAGGATCAGTTCGTGGTGTTCATCTGCATCCAGTTGCCGACATGTGTACAAAATTTAATTTGTCAATATTTATGCTTCTTGTGAATACTTGCATACTTGTATATTTGCTTTGCGTAGCTTCCTCTTTTCAGGAGTTACATCCCGTGTACAAAAGACTCCGCCCATTCAGGGGCCCAATCAATGAAAATGTGTTATTCAGTTCTTGATGCCTGTTCTTTACTGTTTTGCGCATGATAAAACGCCTAAGTTTGATGAAGCTAGCATGAGTATAACATCACTGGCCCTTACCAACAATCATTAAAGCTTTGAATTGACTGAGTGTAACGTCACTAACCTGAATTGATTGGATTGCATAGGCTTGTCGTGTCTTGTTTGTGTTGTTGCAGGTTTCATAACCCTACGAGGAAGAGGATCAAAAGATTGCGATAACGAAAGATTTGATCTCCACGCAGGTCATGCATGTTCCTCCTGAAGAAGGGTAGAATTCCCCAGCTAGCCGTAGCTTATCCAAGGGACGTGCTCCAGAAAAGTTATTCGTCCTCAGCAGAGTTTGGCGAGTCCAAGATCATAAGGCTGTATTCAGACAGGTTCATCGTTCCCCACAGGGTCAGGCACTCTCCCCCAGTGGAGTCAGTTAATTTTCCCTTAGAGAATCATCCCCTCTCCAGCGGAATTCTCTTTGCAAGTGTTTTTCATTCCTTCCAGTGGAACTCGAAGATCAAGACTCTCCCAAGCAGAGTTGATGGGGGGTCCTGTCATTTATTTTGTCAGAGATACTGGTGATATCAGTTCACGTTCCAGCAGAAAGTCCGATCATACTATGCGCATCTGCTATTCCCCAACAAAGTTATATTCCCCATCAGGGGGTTACCTCAACAAGACGTGTGGCTTGGGTCCTCAACTCCCCAGCTGAGTCGACTTCACCCTCCCAGCATCTATTTTGCTAAGAATAATTCTATAGCATCTGGCTACCCCCGACGGGGTCGGCATTATCCTTCCAGCATTTATTTTGCTGAAGCAGTTTCTGTACTCTAATAGTTCAGGTGGAGAGAGCTCTTGCTCAAATGAATTACCAAATATTCAAGATCTCGGCATGAGACATCCAATGATAATGTCAGTTTCGGCAGTATTCTCCCACAGAGTCAGCATGATGAGATTCTCTTTGTCTCCAGCAGAGTTATTTATGCAAATGTCTCTTATTTTCCCCACCAGAGTTGTCCGGATAAGTGTCTTCTTATCCCCAAGCAGAATTAGTTATCATCGGGTTCCTTGAATCAGGATTTCAGAGGCCACCGCCGGTTATCAGAGCAGGCATCCAACAGTTTGGTTTCCAGACATCCCCAGTAGAGTCATCTCAAAGTCGCTGTTACGTCAGTACTAAGGAGTTTGTGGGTGAGGATCAGTGGAGAACTAAGTCCTGACGCGGACAATTTACTCCTGGATTGACGGGATTTCTTCAGAAGTGGGCGTCCTAACGTGGACAGGTTTATTTCCCTGAATTGGTGAGGTGTGTTAGTCCTAACGTGGACAGATTCGGTTTCTCGAAATTAGTGGAATGGGAGGTCATGACGTTGACGAAAGTGGTTACTTTTAGAGTTTAGTCCTGACGCGGACCGATGAAAAAGAAGTTGATTCCTAACGTGGAAAAAATGGTGATTCTTTACGTGGAAAAATGGTCATTCCTTACGTGGAAAGACTGAAGTCCTTACGTGGACAGATTAAGATGACATTCCTTACGTGGAAAAATTTAGTCCTGACGCGGACAAATCGCGAAGAAGTTGGCATTCCTTACGTGGAAAGATCAGAGCCCTTACGTGGACATATCAAGAGCATTCCTTACGGGGAAGAAAAGTGGTTTCCTTACGTGGAAAGACGAGTTTATTCCTTACGTGGAAAGATTGGAGTCCTCACGCGGACATATCAAGATTGATTCCGGACGTGGAAAGAAAGAGATTATTCCTGACGTGGAAGAGTTTAGTCCTGACGCGGACAGATCAAAGAAGATATTCCTAACGTGGAAGAAGAAGTTTATTCCTTACGCGGAGAAATTGGGATCCTTACGTGGACAGATTCAAGAAAAGTTGATTCCTGACGTGGAAGAAAGTTGATTTCCTTACGTGGAAAGATTGGAGTCCTGACGCGGACATGTCAAATGGTATTGGAGTCCTTACGTGGACAGATTGATATGGTTCTCCTTACGTGGAAAGAAGATTGCTTCCTGACGTGGAAAGATGAAAGGGTTAGTCCTGACGTGGACAGATACCGAAGAAATGATTCTTAATATGGGCAGGTGGTACTCCTAACGTGGAAGAGTGTTATTCCTAACGTGGACGATTCAGTTTATGGAAATGCAGACGAATTATCCCCAGCGGAGTTGCTGAGATTTTCTGGGTTAACAGCAAGTGGAGTCCTAACGTGGACAGGTTCTAGTTGAGATTTCTTCGTACTGACAACGGACAGAGTCCTAACGTGGACAAGCAAGCAATCTGTTATGACAGAATCCTCTTCAGAACGATGAAGACAATCCCCAGCACGGTCGCGCAAGATCAGTGGGTTACTGTAACAGTCAGATTCAGCTGATGAATGTCATTCCCCAAGCAGGAGCGCAGTTTATTTCTGCGGTTGGCAAATTTCTGGTTTCACTAGTATTCAACCGTCTCGTACCGCGAATGTCTGAAGGCTCCGGGCTCTTCACCCAATCGGGTCCAAGTCGCTTGAATAGGGGCAGCTGTTGCACCCTAAAATTTGCCCAACCTTATTCACTTGGTTCATGTTTTAATATCATTAGCATTTGCATATAGAGTCATGTACATAGACTAACCATTTGCATAGCATAAGCATAGCAAGTCATTCAACAGGGGACCAATCATTATTTTCATCTCTAGAAGCCTATCAAGAGGTTATTATCCTAATTCAACC
>OZ012740.1:155199138-155226726 GCA_963859935.3 Lathyrus sativus | reverse complement strand
CTCGCAAAAAACGGGGAAAGGTATGGTCATCGCAACCAAAACCTGGGTTCGGGAGTCGGTTACGCAAGGGGAAGGTATTAGCACCCCTCACGTCCGTCGTACTCGACGGGATCCACGCTTGCTTGGGTTGTCTAAAGGATGCAAAACAATCTATCTACGGCTGCTAAATCTAAACGGAAGGGAATTGACTCGATAGAGCGTCGCACTCTACGCCTACGTATTCTCAAGAGAGAAAGTCAGAGTCAACGTAGTTCGGGACTACAGGGAAAATTGGCTCGCCAAGACTTCGCGTCTTGTGCCTACGTACTTCCACACTGCATGGAAGATCAGAGCTTTACGTAGTTCAGGCTAACTACGGCTAAACAGGGTATTCTCACACAGCAGTGAGAAATCAAACTGGCTTCAAAGGTTCGGGGACCTATGGGCAAAACTATGGCTTGGTCTCAAATGCACTAGGGCAAGAGAGAAAAAGGGTTACAATTAGTCGTCAGCGGGAAATTCTCGATCGCACAGCAGCGAGAGAACAAAAGTTAGTTGTTAGTGTGCTCGCTAGGATATCGCATCCTATGCCTACATATTCTCGTCTGGTACGAGAAATCAGAGCAGCTGTAGTTCGGCTACTATCGGGACCACAACTCAAATCTCGTTTTATTAACATTCTGAAAAAATGATTACAACGATTGAATACTGAAAATAAATCTCCTAGGAAATACTATCCTATCTACCATGAAAAATCGAATGGAAAATAGTCCCCTAACAAGTGGACTTCTAAACTATCCTAAAAGGAAAATAAACTCTATGGAAAAATGCACTCTAAAAAATATTAAGTCTACTTTAATATTTTTTTTATTCTTTTCCAACTATTTTTCTCTCTTCTTTTCTTTTTTTTCCAAAATATATTCTTTTTTCTCAAAATATTTTTTCCACATTTTTCTATGTATTTTTCTATATATTTTTCTCCATATCTTTTTTTCATATTTTTTCACATTTTCTTTTTATTATTTCTTTCAATATTTTTTCTTTTCAAGGTTTCTTTTCTTTTTAAGGTTTCTTTTCTTTTTCTATTTTTTCTTTCAATATTATTTTCCTATTTTTTTCTACAAACTAAACAAAATGGAATAATAAGAAAATAAAGAAAAGATAAATGGGGGGGGGGTACATAGGCCAGCTGGGGGTGTGCCAAGCAGAGAAAAAAAACAAAAACAACTGAGATTGGGCCCAGCCCAATTAATAACACAGGAAAACGGAGGGGGGTGTAGATGAGTGAACTGGGGTGTTAGCTAGCAGCAACAATCCCGTGGGCCCAAGCCCAGAATCTATCCACACAGAGGGGGTGTTTGCCAAAAAACGGAGGGGGTGAATCCAAAAACTGATTGGGCCTGGCCAATCTCTAGCCCAATCTCTTCCTCCCTCCTTTCACCTTCTGAAACCCTAGGTTTCAACACTTCCCTTCTCCTTCAACCTAGCGCCGCCGTAAACCCTCCGAACTCCCCTCTCTTCGTTCATCATCTCTTCTCTCCGATCCAACCTCCATCTCATTTCTTCTCCTCCCAACCTCCCTCAAACTTAACTTCATCCCAACTTCCCTCGATTCATCCACTCAAACCAACTCGAACGCTGGAATTCTTGATGAACAATCATGCTGAAGATGGGAAATGTATATTGCTCGCTGATAGAAACATCCACAAAGAAAATCAACCCAAACCTGGAGAGCTGAGGATGCGTACTCTTCATAGATCCAGGTGATGATGAAGGCGATGAAGATTGGATGAAGATTCATGGAAAAAACTGGAGAAAACTGATGGAAGATTGAAGGTTTGGATGAGTTTTCCGATGACTGTTATAATTTCCGACAAGGTTTTGGCCGTGAGAAGCTTGAATCATAGGTTGTTGAAGTTATGGACACAGATGAGTTCACGATTGAAGGTTTACGAGCAAAGATGAAGGACCTAGATGTTCTTGATGAATCTGGAAAACGCTCATGTGTTAATGCAGATCTTGAAAGAAGTTACGAACATCTTGATGAATGCTGATGATTTCTGGAGATACGTTCGAAGAAAGTGATGAAGCTCCTTGCGAAGGAGATGAAGATCCATGGAGTTTTGGCGGTTGTTTATGATAAAGACCTGGAAAACGATACACTCTGATGGATCTTGGAGAAGGAGTATGAACACTGACGAAAAACTGGCGGAGTTCTGGGAGATCTATACGAAGGTGATGAAGATCTCCGAAGATCCTTGAAGATCTTGAAGACATCCGATGAACGTGGAGGCGTATTTCTGGAAAACGATTCATGATGACTGATGAACTGGTGATGAATGTCTTCTGGAAATGATGAAGGTTTGAATCTTGGAAGAAGGTGGTTGAATCATATGAAGATTCTGAAATGATATTGATGATCGGAAACTGGCGAACATTAGTGGTGATGTATGTTGATCGGAGGTTTCTGGGTTGTATTGGTCATGGCTGATGATGGATCGGAGAAGATGAGAGGAGATTTGATGAAGGTTTGATCGGATTCTGGGATTTTTGGCTTCCGGCGGGTTGTTGCGGCGGCCGGCGACATTCCGTTGCGGTGGTTGCATGGCCGCCGGCCATGCAACTGGGGAGACTCAGGTGGTGACGCGTGGCAATGTGAGTGGGATCAGTTGCTGCATGGTGACCACGTGGAGATGGGTGTGGCAGAGAGAGGGAAGTGGATGATGCGTGGCGTGACGTGGCCGCGAAATGTGGGTCCTCCCCTGGATTACACGTGTGCTGCTGATTTTTATAGATGCTGGCAATTTCTGGACTACTCTGGAATCTTCCGGAAACTTGGACAGAAAACTGAACTTTTCTGGACTGCGAATTTGGGCTTTGGCTGCACGAATTTGGATATAGGCCTAATGAAAAACTCCCAAAAAACTGAAATGAGATAAAAAATTAAACTGATGGATTAAATGGCTAATGATATGAATTAAATCTGATTAAAAAATTAATGGAAAATGATTAAACTAATTAACTAATGATTAATCCCAATTAAACCTAAAAAAATTCCACTAACCCTAATTAAAGTCTAAACTAACAAAACTCTAATAAATCCCCTAATCTAATAATTCCACTAATTAAACTCTATTAAATTTCTATCAAACCTATATTATTTATTTAAAAGAGAATCTATGATTAATAAAACTATTAAAAAACTATATTTTCTATTAAAATCTATTTACTAATAAAAGAAAAAAAAATCTATTATTATTCTATATTATCCTAAAATAAAATCTATATTATCCTATTAAGAAAATGATAGAATCTATTTAAAATCTATAATATTCTAAAAAATGCTAAAAAATGATTTAAATCTATTTAAAAAGAATTAAAACTATTAAAAATCCTATTTAATATTCTAAAAATATCTATCTTATCCTAAAATGATTAAAAATCTATTTAAACCCTAAAAATGGCCAATACAATCCAGAAAAATCACAATAATTCCAGAGGAACAAAATAAGCACCGAACGACGCATAACACCGCGAGAGTGCACCAAAATAGCCGGTAAAAAAATAAACGGGCACCGAAATATCCCAAAAATACGATTCTACTTATCTAAACTGATTAAAAACACCTGAAACGCGAGACGAGAGCTGTGATCCCGATAAAATCAAAACAAATGAAAATATGCACTGTATGCGATATGCAGATGCGAATGCGGTCATGCGTCGAAACATCGAGCCAGATACGGGACCCGGTTGGCCAAATTTTAGGGTGCAACAGCTGCCCCTATTCAAGCGGCTTGGACCTGAATGGGTGAAGAGCGCTCAACCTTCAAACATTCAAGGTAGATGACGGTTGAATACAAATGGAACCCTGAAATTTGCCAACTGCGGGAATATACTGCACAACTGCTTGAGGAATAGCCTCCAATAAACTGAAGTTTGGTTGTCACGGCAACAACTGGTCAATTTTCTGATAAAATTTTCTTCTCCTTTTCAACACCTGTGTGACGCCACAAGTATTGAAATAATGCTTCGCAAAGCAAACACCTTCCCATCTGTCATGGGATCTTTCTGTCGACTCCTGGTTCACGGCGAACCTGAGGACAATTCTCCTGGGGAATTCTGAATGGAACTGCCTGGCACCTATTCTGACGAAGGCGACAGCTTCAGAAGCCTGATATATGTCAATCTTCGTTGTTGTTTTTTTTTCCGATGCTGACGTAATAACCAAATGAAGAATTACTCCGCTGGGGGAGACGAGAAGCTTAACCACACAACTCTGCAGGTGAACAAATTCGAAATCCAATAGGTAACCAACCTGGTCCATGTTTCGACATGCGTATGCTTGAAATGAAGCAATGCCCTATATGACATGGAATGCTATGCGTTCTGTTTGAAAATGCGATGCCCAGACGGCATGGATACACTATATGCTTGATAGATGCTATGACGCTATGTGCAAATGCTAATGCAGGCTCGAGCTGCCAGAGAACACCAGGTCTGAAAACCGCTTGGCAAAATAAATGCCGAAGTCAACGACAACTCTACTGGGGATGACCCGAAGTCACAGAATCATCTCAGCAAAATAAATGCTGGAAAAGGGAAACCAAATCCGCTGGGGATAACCGTCCTGCTGGAGAAATGGAAAGGCAACCCTGCTTGGCGACTTCACTGGGGAAAGAAGAAAACAACTTTGCTTGGGGATGCTCCCTTCAAACCATTGGCAACTGATTGTACTCTGCGGGGTAAAATACAATCTCGACTCTTCCGGGGATAATAAGCAACTTTCATCTGCTGAAGAGTAGCAATTCTGATCTTAACAACATCCACAAGGAATTCAACATTAATCGGAGCACTGGTATCCGTTGAGCTTCGTATCGGGAAGACATGACAACCTGCGAGTCATTGGGAACTACTATGTCAGATACCTGTAGGTTTTTGTTTTTTCTGGTTTAGGATAAAACATGGACTATGTACACAGTGGAAGATATGGAAAATACTAGACGAGAACTAGCATTCAAAGGTATACTACCAGACGAGAACTGGTAGGAAAGTTGATTAGGAAAATTGAACGAAAATTGATTTTGTTTGGACATCAGACGGGGCTGACTGGATAACAGACTGAGGCATAGACAACCAGACGAGAACTGATTGAAAGCTGACCTATACCAGACGAGGACTGGTATAACACATAGGTTAAAGCACACGAGGACCAGACGAGAACTGGTTACGCGACAACATGTACCAGACGAGAACTGATACAACTCTGGACGAAATGGCGACCAGACGACAACTGGTTGCAATAAACTGCACCAGACGGGAACTGATGCTTACGATAAACTGCACCAGACGGGAACTGATGCTTACGGAGAGGCGGGCCCGACGAGAACTGGTTACCGGTTTTCTAGGCGAGAACTGGACTTTGGAAACAACTGGTTACTGACACGCAACAGGTTTAGACTGCAGGATAATGATCCAGCGACAACACGACCTTTTTTCAGAATGCTGATGTTTTTGATAAGGGTATTGACATGATTCCCCGATACTCAACTCCGGTGGGGATAAACAAACTGGCTTGAACAACTTGCCCCAGTACACTCAGCTGGGGATAAACATGCTGGCTTAAACAACTTGCCCCAGCATAATTCAACTTGCCCCAATCTAACTCTTGGGAGTACTTGCTCTGAACAGCTTGCTACGAGAAGACTTCGAGAATATTTGCCCCGGTATCTATACGACAACAGAATTCAATCTCCATTAATCCAGTTGGTTTCAACACTTTCTCAGCAGTGACTTGCCCCTGAATGAGCGTTCTAGCGACTTAACCCGATCTGATTATCCACCTGAAGTACCTGCTTTCAAATCACAACGCTCTGCATAATTGCCCCTGATTGGCTCTCGAGAAGACTCACTTCTGATCAACTGCTTCTCAAATAAACTGCCCCTGATCAACTGAAGCTTAGGGACTTGTCCTCAGACTAACTGATACTGAACTTACTGGAAGATTAATGCCCCTGATTCATAGGTCTTCACAACATACATCCTCCTGGTTCAGACTGCTGAATTACTCAGTCCTGCTCGACAATTCCCTGTTGGAATTTCTTTCATGCCAACTACTAACCTGCAATTAAAACTGTCTATTCACGAATGGTAATCCTAATGCAGTGGTTATGCAGATTTTGAAAAAATTTGAGCTGTCACTCATTTACATGCTATGATTGTGAGTGACGGATGAAACAAAGTTCAAACGTAGTGCTTACGAGATCAGTGAAAAATACAACAAGGATGTGACTAGCAAGTCAAGAAGGAGTCAGGTTACTCAAACTTATCGTAATGCGCTTCAGAATAAACCCTACCTCAATTAGGTCTTTGAAGGGTTGTATCGTGGTCGGGTTCACGGTTCGTGAAACAAAGGATATTTGGCTCAAATTTTGATTTGTACCCACCCCGTCTACGTGATGATCTCCGATCCTAAGGTTCAGTTAACCTGGCACAAGCGCTCGCCTCTTCGAGAGGTATGTTGACTGGTAAGAACCACAGTTAAGGAACTCATAAAGCTTTTCTTCTAGAGTGATAGTTACTCCTTCTTCGCTTTCGGTGTCTGTGTACACGACTTTGTGACTTGCTGGGGAAAATTCTATCCCTTCTTTTTCATTCTTCTGATTCCCTAATTTTTGCCTGGACTGACTCCTTTTGAGTTCTTTTCGATTCTTCGTTTTCTTTTGAAGTCCAGCGGGATGCCCTGATTTTTGCCTAAGTATTAGCCTTCCGGCTCTTTCTTTCTTTTTACTTAGCGGGCTTTCTTTCTTTCTTTCTTTCTTTCTTTTGGAACAAAGTCGTGTGACACTGGTTGTCTCGATTGCTCCGAAAGGATTGTAACTGCCTCACTCCTGATTGGTGAGGTTTAACCTCTTGAAAGGTGTAAACTGTTTGGTCCTTGAAAGACAACACTCCTCTGTAAGACTTGAATGCTCGGTCAAGCTAACTGACAACTACCCTGCCCCGGGTTAAGATGTGAGGGTTTATAAGTCCGAAAAAAACTTCTACTTCCTGGCTCGAAGTGGTTAACAAGGGACTAACTCCTTATATCTCCAGTGTTTGGGGAATGGAAACAATGCCTTGTACGTCATCGGTACGGTCTTATCTGAAAGCATACGATCATCGGTTATGAGTTTAGTTTCGTCATCCTCCCTCCAATATTTGCTAGTCACAGTGATAAAGTGGAGTGAATAAAATGCAAGTGTCAGTGCAATGCAGTAAATGAGCGACAGCGACATGATTAATTCATAAAAATGCATAGTCACTTTATTATTATCATCATTCGAAACATACAATGTTTGAAAGCAGGTAGTAACTAACAGAAAAGAAACTACAAATGCAAATGATATAAAGGTCTGAGGACTGCCAATGCGGAGGCGCCCGCCTGTCTGAACCACTGGCTTTTGCTGGGGAATACCTTCCGAGTCTACGAGCTTAGACAGTTGAGCGGTTGGGATGAACAAACAGAAATCCTTCTCGAAAGGAAATGCGATCCTGGTCAATCAACTGCTGTACTTTCGCCTGAAATGCTTTACAATCTTCCTTCGAATGCCCTGGAGAGCCACCATGATAACCACACTGAATGTGGGGATTATACCCAGGAGAGTAAGGTTCTGGAACTGGCTTAAGAGCTTTAGGTTCCACCAAAGACTTCTGGATCAAAGATGGTAGCAACTGGCTATACGGCATAGGCACTGGGTGAGAAGGAGCTTTCCTTCGTTCCAAGTTGTTGTGAGGTCGATTCTGATTCTGACGCTGATTCTGATAACCTCGACCACGAGTTCGCTGATTTGCAAGGGAAGCGACACAAGGTTCCTGATAGGGTGCCCCAGGCATGGCTGTCTGTTCAGTATAACAAGCCACAGGAGGTACTGATCTCTGATAAGATGAAGAACCAACAAAATTCACTGATTCGCTTCGAGGATATTCAACCTTTGGCATGACTGCATTGATCACAACTTCTCCTTCACTCTGATAGTCACAAGGATATTCAGTTTCACCAGTTTGATCGTATGAAGTAATCTGAATTTTCCCAATTCTTATGGAATACTCAAGGCGTTCTCCTAATGCTACCACGTCAGAGAAACTTACTGGAAGTCCGAGCAATCTTTTGAAGTACGGATCTTGTAGAGAATCTACAAACATGCTTGCTAGCTCTTGGTCTAACATCAGTGGACGCACTCTAGCAGCAAATTCTCTCCATCTCTGAGCATATTTCCTGATAGGTTCATTGTTCTCTTGAGACAATTCTTGCAAATGCATGCGATAGGGAGCTATGTCTAGATTATAATCGTACTGCTTCAGAAAAGCTCTGGCTAAATCCATCCATGACTGAATCTGATTTCTCTCTAACTGCATATACCACCTCAAAGATGCCCCAGTTAGACTATCTTGAAAGCAATGGATCATCAATTTGTCATCTCGCGCAAACGCAGTCATTCTTCGACAGAACATCATCAAATGCAGCTTCGGACAACTATCTCCCGTGTACTTCTCAAATTTCGGCACTTTGAACTTATAAGGCAACACCAGGTCAAGAACCAAACACATGCCTACAGCATCCAGGTTAACAGCCTCTTTGGCTTTCAAGGCTTTCATTCCTTCTTCCAACGCTCGGAGTCTTCTATCATTTTCAAGATCTCTTGGATCTACCATCCTGGCTATCGGGATATCTCTTCGGTAATTCATCACAGGGACAACAACACCTTGATTGTTAACAGGAGGAGGACGCTCATTTCGGGCAACAAACTACTCATGTCGACCTTGGTTCTCAACAGAAGGCTGTACAACTTGGTCTGCAGTAATGTTGTTCACATGCGAGAAGTCTTCCATAGAATCATACAGAGGGTTGGACGCCATAGTGAACCCCGTCAAGGTGTTAGGAGACTGGAAATTGCCTTCAGACATAGCTACCAATAATCTTCAGCTGACTTCAATGCTCGATTCTGCTCAAATCTACTCAACCCCTAGGTCTATCTTCTGACAATCAACAGTTGCTCAATCCAAACTCCGGGTAATCACCTTCAGGAAACAAAGGCTGGATCAGAACTCTGGCTAACTGGAGGATGATATGCAATATGATGCAACACTAAGATGCACATGATATGCAAAATGCAGCAAACAATGGGACCACAACCCCCACACAATCTCTGAATACTGCTGCGCTGCTGACGGAGACGTTCTCTGAAGAGAAGACCAAAATAACGGGTAGGTTGGAAGTCAAGTTTCCTGCACAAAAAACCCCCCCACTCACAGGTATGGACCTATATCTGACAAGGTACGGCATCCTATGCGGTCGTCAGCGTCACAGACTTTCAAGACTGACGATACGATTCCCAGAAGGAGTGGCATCATCAAGTCCTGAAGAGGCCTCACTTAGCTAACTTCCAAATGATCGGTTCCCAGAGTCGACAATCCAACTAACCAGCAACCCAAGCCACCCAAAGGGTGGGTCAAGAGGCCAACCAGAAGAACCTCGTCTGAGTGTAGATTTCGCGGGACACCAAGGCAAGCAAAGCATGCGGGCCCCAACTAATCTCTACTCTAAGTCTAAGGTGCACTCAAGCCCAGGTCCGGCTTCTCTCAATCATAGAACACCCGTAACACCCCAACAGCAATAGATAATATCGATAAATAAGCCCCAATAGACAAGCAAACAAGCGCTAGGATTGACTCTCTCTTAGGGGACGTTGGATCCCACATGCATAAGGACTATCGCAGTCCTTAGCAGCCAGGGGACATTGGATCCCCAGCAGACTCACATAGGGAACTATCGCTTCCCCAGCAGAGTCGCCAGCTGTCGCTACTGCAAAAATCGGCGCCGGCTGACAGAAGAGTCGCCACCGTGCGTTATTTATCCCAACGGAGGGAAAGGAAACGCTCGAAGTAAACCTCGCAAAAAACGGGGAAAGGTATGGTCATCGCAACCAAAACCTGGGTTCGGGAGTCGGTTACGCAAGGGGAAGGTATTAGCACCCCTCACGTCCGTCGTACTCGACGGGATCCACGCTTGCTTGGGTTGTCTAAAGGATGCAAAACAATCTATCAACGACTGCTAAATCTAAACGGAAGGGAATTGACTCGATAGAGCGTCGCACTCTACGCCTACGTATTCTCAAGAGAGAAAGTCAGAGTCAACGTAGTTCGGGACTACAGGGAAAATTGGCTCGCCAAGACTTCGCGTCTTGTGCCTACGTACTTCCACACTGCATGGAAGATCAGAGCTTTACGTAGTTCAGGCTAACTACGGCTAAACAGGGTATTCTCACACAGCAGTGAGAAATCAAACTGGCTTCAAAGGTTCGGGGACCTATGGGCAAACCTATGGCTTGGTCTCAAATGCACTAGGACAAGAGAGAAAAAGGGTTACAATTAGTCGTCAGCAGGAAAGTCTCGATCGCATAGCAGCGAGAGGACAAAAGTTAGTTGTTAGTGTGCTCGCTAGGATATCGCATCCTATGCCTACATATTCTCGTCTGGTACGAGAAATCAGAGCAGCTGTAGTTCGGCTACTATCGGGACCACAGCTCAAATCTCGTTTTATTAACATTCTGAAAAAATGATTACAACGATTGAATACTGAAAATAAATCTCCTAGGAAATACTATCCTATCTACCATGAAAAATCGAATGGAAAATAGTCCCCTAACAAGTGGACTTCTAAACTATCCTAAAAGGAAAATAAACTCTATGGAAAAATGCACTCTAAAAAATATTAAGTCTACTTTAATATTTTTTTTATTCTTTTCCAACTATTTTTCTCTCTTCTTTTCTTTTTTTCCAAAATATATTCTTTTTTCTCAAAATATTTTTTCCACATTTTTCTATGTATTTTTCTATATATTTTTCTCCATATCTTTTTTTCATATTTTTTCACATTTTCTTTTTATTATTTCTTTCAATATTTTTTCTTTTCAAGGTTTCTTTTCTTTTTCTATTTTTTCTTTCAATATTATTTTCCTATTTTTTTTCTACAAACTAAACAAAATGGAATAATAAGAAAATAAAGAAAAGATAAATGGGGGGGGGGGGGTACATAGCCCAGCTGGGGGTGTGCCAAGCAGAGAAAAAAACAAAAACAACTGAGATTGGGCCCAGCCCAATTAATAACACAGGAAAACGGAGGGGGGGTGTAGATGAGTGAACTGGGGTGTTAGCTAGCAGCAACAATCCCGTGGGCCCAAGCCCAGAATCTATCCACACAGAGGGGGTGTTTGCCAAAAAACGGAGGGGGTGAATCCAAAAACTGATTGGGCCTGGCCAATCTCTAGCCCAATCTCTTCCTCCCTCCTTTCACCTTCTGAAACCCTAGGTTTCAACACTTCCCTTCTCCTTCAACCTAGCGCCGCCGTAAACCCTCCGAACTCCCCTCTCTTCGTTCATCATCTCTTCTCTCCGATCCAACCTCCATCTCATTTCTTCTCCTCCCAACCTCCCTCAAACTTAACTTCATCCCAACTTCCCTCGATTCATCCACTCAAACCAACTCGAACGCTGGAATTCTTGATGAACAATCATGCTGAAGATGGGAAATGTATATTGCTCGCTGATAGAAACATCCACAAAGAAAATCAACCCAAACCTGGAGAGCTGAGGATGCGTACTCTTCATAGATCCAGGTGATGATGAAGGCGATGAAGATTGGATGAAGATTCATGGAAAAAACTGGAGAAAACTGATGGAAGATTGAAGGTTTGGATGAGTTTTCCGATGACTGTTATAATTTCCGACAAGGTTTTGGCCGTGAGAAGCTTGAATCATAGGTTGTTGAAGTTATGGACACAGATGAGTTCACGATTGAAGGTTTACGAGCAAAGATGAAGGACCTAGATGTTCTTGATGAATCTGGAAAACGCTCATGTGTTAATGCAGATCTTGAAAGAAGTTACGAACATCTTGATGAATGCTGATGATTTCTGGAGATACGTTCGAAGAAAGTGATGAAGCTCCTTGCGAAGGAGATGAAGATCCATGGAGTTTTGGCGGTTGTTTATGATAAAGACCTGGAAAACGATACACTCTGATGGATCTTGGAGAAGGAGTATGAACACTGACGAAAAACTGGCGGAGTTCTGGGAGATCTATACGAAGGTGATGAAGATCTACGAAGATCCTTGAAGATCTTGAAGACATCCGATGAACGTGGAGGCGTATTTCTGGAAAACGATTCATGATGACTGATGAACTGGTGATGAATGTCTTCTGGAAATGATGAAGGTTTGAATCTTGGAAGAAGGTGGTTGAATCATATGAAGATTCTGAAATGATATTGATGATCGGAAACTGGCGAACATTAGTGGTGATGCAGGTTGATCGGAGGTTTCTGGGTTGTATTAGTCATGGCTGATGATGGATCGGAGAAGATGAGAGGAGATTTGATGAAGGTTTGATCGGATTCTGGGATTTTTGGCTTCCGGCGGGTTGTTGCGGCGGCCGGCGACATTCCGTTGCGGTGGTTGCATGGCCTCCGGCCATGCAACTGGGGAGACTCAGGTGGTGACGCGTGGCAATGTGAGTGGGATCAGTTGCTGCATGGTGACCACGTGGAGATGGGTGTGGCAGAGAGAGGGAAGTGGATGATGCGTGGCGTGACGTGGCTGCGAAATGTGGGTCCTCCCCTGGATTACACGTGTGCTGCTGATTTTTATAGATGCTGGCAATTTCTGGACTACTCTGGAATCTTCCGGAAACTTGGACAGAAAACTGAACTTTTCTGGACTGCGAATTTGGGCTTTGGCTGCACGAATTTGGATATAGGCCCAATGAAAAACTCCCAAAAAACTGAAATGAGATAAAAAATTAAACTGATGGATTAAATGGCTAATGATATGAATTAAATCTGATTAAAAAATTAATGGAAAATGATTAAACTAATTAACTAATGATTAATCCCAATTAAACCTAAAAAAATTCCACTAACCCTAATTAAAGTCTAAACTAACAAAACTCTAATAAATCCCCTAATCTAATAATTCCACTAATTAAACTCTATTAAATTTCTATCAAACCTATATTATTTATTTAAAAGAGAATCTATGATTAATAAAACTATTAAAAAACTATATTTTCTATTAAAATCTATTTACTAATAAAAGAAAAAAAATCTATTATTATTCTATATTATCCTAAAATAAAATCTATATTATCCTATTAAGAAAATGATAGAATCTATTTAAAATCTATAATATTCTAAAAAATGCTAAAAAATGATTTAAATCTATTTAAAAAGAATTAAAACTATTAAAAATCCTATTTAATATTCTAAAAATATCTATCTTATCCTAAAATGATTAAAAATCTATTTAAACCCTAAAAATGGCCAATACAATCCAGAAAAATCACAATAATTCCAGAGGAACAAAATAAGCACCGAACGACGCATAACACCGCGAGAGCGCACCAAAATAGCCGGTAAAAAAATAAACGGGCACCGAAATATCCCAAAAATACGATTCTACCTATCTAAACTGATTAAAAACACCTGAAACGCGAGACGAGAGCTGTGATCCCGATAAAATCAAAACAAATGAAAATATGCACTGTATGCGATATGCAGATGCGAATGCGGTCATGCGTCGAAACATCGAGCCAGATACGGGACCCGGTTGGCCAAATTTTAGGGTGCAACAGCTAGCATTTAGCTAAGTTAACTCACCCTGCAAAATCCATATTATGTATGTAATAACACCAATCATGACATACATACATACTCTGATGTTTTGCCATAAAATGCAGCCAATCAAGAGCACTTACAAACTCCCCCTTTGGCAAATTGTTGGCTAAAACACTCTTGTTATTATACCAGAGATTTACACACAGCAGAAGACTTATCATATGCCCTGTCTTGCAGAATAGTCACTAGCTACACAATAGATATAACTCACCCAGTTAGCCATTTGTTAGTCACCACTACAGATGTTATACTTTGTTGAGTAACACACTGGGTTACTCCCCCTCAACTGATGCATTCTACATCAGTTAGGCACAACCTGCACAACTTGCAGCCACAAATAAGCATCCATCCTGTTCTGGATGTCATGACCTTTAGGATAACATCCTAACATTACAAACTCCTGAGTTACTCCCCCTGAAAAGATGCACTTCACTCACATTCTGCTGGGAGGTCACAAACCCACACAGCTAGGAAATCACACAACACCACAGCATAAACTGTTGTCACACTTGCAAGCATACATAACACAAGGAGAGTTTTTCCAACCACATTGGTTATCTTAACCAACTCTTCCATTTGTTGTTATCTAACAACAACAATACTAACACTACTTTCTCCCCCCTTTTAAGATCAAGACTAAGCTAATAACATAGATCAAAATAAATAACATTACAAATGATTTGGGAATGACAACAAAAAACTGCTCATGAAGAGCATCACACAAAATTCATGTTGTAACAACAAAATCTTAACCAGCAAATGTCAAACGAGCAGTACACTTTATCACCTCAGTAACAGACTGAGTCACAACAGCCTATCAATCTTCCTCATTAGAGGAACTGGAGTCACTGTCATCCAGATCAAATAATGAAAGATCCTGGTTTCTGTCACACAAGTCTTCCTCTGGCATATCCGAATCGTGAGGTGGATCCCTGCGAGCCAGGGGAGTGGTGATACCCCGAATTGGTAGCCCTCTTTTGAGTATATCATCGACAATTTTCCTATTGGATTTATCCACGTAAGTCGTGCCTTCCCTGTTGCTGATTCACCTAAGTTCCTCATCAGTAGGCGGAGGATACTTGCGTTTGGGTTCTTCACTAGTGGGAGGGTCACTTTTTGAGGATTTGGGAGGAGTTTTGGATGAAGAGGCGGCATGATGGAATGACATCTTGTTGCTGTGTGCTGACGGAGAATTCAGTGGAGTGGGGAATACAAAGAAAATTGTATGCACGTTGGTGTGAAATGGAGAGCTTTTATGGTCAAGGCCTTGGACTGCTTTGAAGTTTTAAAGATCCCACGTGCCAGTGATTGCTATGCGTCTTTATTTATGCAGATACCCAATTTGCCTATCAAATTCTCAAACTGAGCAGCATCAAGGGCCTTTGTAAAAATGTCAACCAGTTGTACTTCTGTGGGCACATGTTCCAAGGAGTAAACTTTATCTTCCACAAGGTCTCTTATGTAGTGATGTCTTATATCAATGTGCTTAGTTCTGCTATGCTGAATTGGGTTCTTGGAGATATTGATAGCACTAATATTGTCACAATACAGTGTCATGACATCCTGCGTGACATTGTATTCTGTCAGCATTTGCTTCATCCAGACCAGCTGAGAGCAGCTACTGCCAACTGCTATGTATTCAGCTTCTGCAGTGGACAATGAGACACAGTTTTGCTTTTTGCTAAACCATGATATGAGATTATTCCCCAAGAAGAAACATCCACCAGAGGTGCTCTTTCTATCATCAGCACTGCCAGCGCAGTCAGCATCACAATACCCAGATAGAGTGGGATGACATCCATGAGAGTAAAGTACCATAATCACTGGTACCATTCACATATTTGAGAATCCTTTTGACTTGATTTATGTGGCTCACTTTAGGATCTGCTTGATATCTAGCACATACACCAACTACAAAAGTAATATCAGGTCTACTGGCTGTTAGATACAGCAGGCTACCTATCATGCTTCTGTACAGGCTTTGATCAACACTTGTACCACTTTCATCTTTTGATGACTTCAGATGAGTGGGTGCAGGTGTTCTTTTGTGACCAGCCTTATCCATCCCAAACTTTTTGACTATGCTTTTGGTATATTTGCTTTGGGAGATAAATATAGAATCATCCATTTGCCTGACTTGCAAACCAAGGAAGTAGGTTAATTCTCCACACATGCTCATTTCAAACTCAGGTTGCATGTGACTGATAAATTGTTTCACCATTTTGTCTGACACTCCTCCAAACACTATGTCATCCACATAGATCTGTGCAATCATGATTTTTCCATCTTCATCTTTCACAAACAGGGTCTTATCTATCCCTCCTTTTCTGTATCCATTTGAAGTAATAAATTCAGTCAATCTCTCATATCATGCTCTAGGGGATTGTTTCAACCCATACAGTGCCTTCCTTAACTTGTATACGTGGTCTATCAAGTTAGGATCCTCAAATCCTTTGGGTTGTGCTGCATATACTTCCTCATTTAGATATCCATTCAGAAATGCACTTTTCACATCCATTTGGAATATTTTGAATTTTAGAATGTAGGCAATTCCTAACAGTAGCCTGATTGCCTCTAGTCTTACAACTGGTGTAAAAGTTTCATCAAAATCAATTCCTTATACTTGAGTATGTAAGTAGTAACTGCGCTTAAGAGGGGGGGGGGGTGAATTAGGATCTTTAAAAATTTTGTTGCAATCTTGTATGGTTCCTTGGTTCTTTTTCCGGTTGTTAGTTAATGACTTGAAAGTAAAGGCAGGAAAGAAAAAAGAGACACAAGAAATTATAGTGGTTCCCTTCACACTCCGAAGGTACTCCACTCCCTTTTTGACTCGAAAGAGAATTTAACTATAGTTCAGAATTTTTGTAAAGCCTAATCACATCCAAAGTGATTCTTACTATCTAAACCTATAGGTAATTCCAAGTGTTGAAGAACAATCCTCTTCAAGACACTTCACTTGTTTCCAACAGTCCTGGACAACAAGGTAATACACAAAAATGTTCTTGAGAAAATATTTGATTGAAAGTTGTTTATCAATCTGCAAGGTTGATCTTCTTCTTAAAATAAATTATACTCAGATAAGATACACAAGTGTTCTTTGTGAAATACATCAGTGAGAGTGTGAAAATTTAATCAATGGCTTCTTTCAAAAATTGGTGTTTGAACAGTTAGAATGAAAATTTAGATTTTTAGAAAGTGAGTAATTTTGGTAATTTTGTTTCAAGAAGGTTGTTGTGGGGTTGAGAATAATTTTGAAATAAAGATCAATTTATATGAGTGAAAAACCTTTCCAAAAAGGTGTGGTTTTGTAACAGCAAAAATAGCCAGTAAGAAGAATTTTAAACAATGCAATTTTCCATGAACAACTGCCATTTTTGCTTGTTGTTACAGTGTTAATCGGTTAACACCGTTACAATGTTCAAAATATTTGAAATTTATATGTGTTAATCGGTTAACCCATATGGTTAATCGGTTAACACTGTTGTAAAATCCAAAAACACATAATTTAGAAATGTGTTAATCGGTTAACCATAAGTGTTAATCGATTAACACTGAAGGTTTTTCTGAAAATACTTAATTTTAAATAGAATGAGTATTTTAAAAATGTTTTGAAATTGTTGGGATAATTGTGCAGTGAAAAGTGATTTTTAAGAACACTTGTATAAAATTTCTAAAGTAAAAAATGTTATACCGTTCCTTAAAACATCATCAACACTTGTAGCTTGTAGACGAAGCTTTGATCTATAAAGCCATATGCGATGATACTTTCTTGATCTTTGTTGATCTGGTTTGCTTGCTTGCGACTCTTGCATTTTGTGAAGCATTCAGAAGAAAGGTGCTTCTGGTTTCATCTTCAATATATACCATTACGGGTGTATAGCATAGGTATCTTCAATATATATACCCCTACGGGTATATAGCATAAGTATCTTGCGTACCAAGCTTGTATGAGTTGTCTTCATTAAAACACAAAGGCCTTGAAGCTTGCTTCTATAATCTCCCCCTTTTTGATGATGACAATCGATTCTTTGAAAAAATGCTTTGATACTTGGTTCTCTTTAATTCTCCCCCTAAGTTAGAGAGCTCTCCCTAAATACAAGAGAGATACAATCCTTCTCCCCCTTAGACATAAGAGAGATACAATATTTCTGCACAGGGAAATATTAGAGACCAATCCTTCTTGTAGCTTACAGGGAAAAGTAAAAAATGTTATACCGTTCCTTAAAACATCATCATCACTTGTAGCTTGTAGACGAAGCTTTGATCTATAAATTCATATGCGATGATACTTTCTTGATCTTTGTTGATCTGGTTTGCTTGCTTGCGACTCTTGCGTTTTGTGAAGCATTCAGAAGAAAGGTGCTTCTGGTTTCATGTTCAATATATACCCCTACGGGTGTATAGCATAGGTATCTTCAATATATATACGCCTACAGGTATATAGCATAAGTATCTTGCGTACCAAGCTTGTATGAGTTGTCTTCATCAAAACACAAAGGCCTTGAAGCTTGCTTCTACAATCTCCCCCTTTTTGATGATGACAACCGATTCTTTGAAAAAATGCTTTGATACTTGGTTCTCTTTAATTCTCCCCCTAAGTTAGAGAGCTCCCCCTAAATACAAGAGAGATACAATCCTTCTCCCCCTTAGATATAAGAGAGATACAATATTTCTGCACAAGGAAATGTTAGAGACCAATCCTTCCCCCCCTTTGTCATTAGCAAAAAGGAAGAGGAGCAATGAAAGATAATACCAAACAAGCATACATAAAAAACATAATCACAAACACTTAACACATAAGAACAGAACTTTAAAACCCATTTACCAAAATTTTAACCAATTTTCATTTCTAATTTTTTGAAAAAACAAACAGTGTTAATCGGTTAACCGTGGGGGTTAATCAATTAACACGTTTAAAAATTTAAATCAGAATTGAAAAAATAACAGTGTTAATTAGTTAACCCTGGGGGTTAATCGGTTAACACATGCGAAATTTCAGAAAAATGCTTAAAACAGTAGGAAAGCAAGTTTGAAAACATAGCAACTACACACATTAATTTATGAAAAGTTTAGATGTCACCTTCATCGAGAATTTCGAGTTCTCGTCGAATCTTGAAGAATGGTTCTTTTGCGAGTGGCTTTGTGAATATGTCGGCTTGTTGGTTATGCGTATCCACAAAGGTCACTTCGACATCTCCTTTAAGCACGTGATCACGGAGGAAATGATGTTGAATGTCAATGTGCTTGGTTCTTGAGTGCACGACCGGATTTTTTGTGATGTTAATCGCACTTGTGTTGTCGCACCAGAGAGGAATACATCCAAGATCAATTATGTAGTCGCTTAATTGTTGCTTTAGCCAAAGGTTTTGTGCACAACAGCTTCCCGCCGCTATGTATTCTGCTTCGACCGTACTAAGAGCAACACATGATTGTTTCTTACATGATCACGAAACCAATGCATTTCTAAGGATGTGACAGGTTCCACTTGTACTTTTTCGATCAGTTTTACATCCTCATAATCCGCGTCAGAATAACCAATTAATGTACAAACACTACCTTTCGGATACCATAGGCCGACACTCGATGCTCTCTTGAGATATTTCATGATCCTTTTGACATCCGTGAGATGTGACTCCTTTGGATTTGCTTGGAAGCGAGCACATAAACCAACACTAAACATTATGTCAGGATGGCTTGTCGTGAAATATAATAAAGAATCAATCATACCTCGATACTTTGTAATATCAATTGATTTTCCCGATTCATCTTGATCGACGTAGGTTCTGAATCCCATTGGTGTTGACATAGCTTTGCATTCATCCATATCAAATCTCTTTAACAACTCTTTACAATACTTTCATTGGTTGATAAATATTCCATCCTTTAATTGCTTAATTTGTAATCCGAGAAAATAGTTCATCTTTCCCATCATAGACATTTCGAACTTGCCTTGCATCATTGAAGCAAATTCTTCACATAGTTCCTTGTTTGTTGAACCGAAGATGATGTCATCCACATATACTTGAACAAGTAAGGTATTATCCTTTATCCTTTTGATGAATAAAGTCTTATCTACCTTTCCTTTTTCAAATCCTTTTTCGCATAAGAAACTACTTAGACAATCATACCATGCCCTTGGTGCTTGCTTTAGACCATATAGAGCTTTCTTTAATTTGTATACATGTGAAGGATGCTTGAAGCCTTCAAAGCCCAGGGGTTGTTTGACATAGACTTCTTCGTTGATGTATCCGTTCAAGAAGGCGCTTTTGACGTCCATTTGAAAAAGTTGAAAATTCATTGAACATGCATAAGCAAGTAATAGACGAATGGCTTCTAACCTTGCAATCGGAGCGAAAGTTTCCTCAAAGTCAATTCCTTCCTCTTGATTGTACCCTTGAGCCACCAATCTTGCTTTGTTTTGAACAATTATTCCATTTTCACCAAGTTTGTTCTTAAACACCCATCTTGTTTCGATGATGTGTTTATCTTTCGGTTTAGGAACAAGTTCCCAAACTTGATTTCTCTCGAATTGGTTTAATTCCTCTTGCATAGCAATAATCCATTGATCATCTTCAAGAGCTTCACTAACTTTGGAAGGTTCTATTTGAGATACGAACGCCATGTTCAAGCATGCATCTTTGAGATTTAATCTTGTAGCAACACCTTGACTTATGTCTTCGATCACTTTGTCGATAGGATGATCTCTATGAGTCCTCCATTATTTTGGTAGATCGTTGACATTGGAATCTTGTTGAACGAGTCTATCTTGTTCTTTAATGATATTTTCAGAAGTATCTTCTTCGGGAGTTTCTACAAATTCATCATCATTATCACAAAACACAATATCCTCCTTGGAGGGGTTAGATTCATCAAATTTGACATGCATAGACTCTTCAATAGTTAATGTTCTTTTATTGTAAATTCTAAAAGCTTTACTAGAAAGGGAATAACCAAGAAATATACCTTCATCTGATTTTTCATCAAACTTACCAAGGTTGTCTTTCTCGTTGTTCAAGACAAAACACTTACATCTGAATATGTGAAAGTAGGAAATATTTGGCTTTCTCCCTTTAAGAATTTCATTGGGGGTTTTCTTGAGAATTTGTCTAATATTAACCCGGTTGTTTACAAAACATGTCGTACTCACTACATTTGCCCAAAAATACTTAGGAAAATTTGAGTCACTTAACATTGTTCTTGCAAGTTCCACCAATGACCGATTCTTTCTTTCCACAACACCATTTTACTGTAGAGTTCTTGGTGAAGAGAAATTGTGTGAAATTCCATTTTCTTAGCAGAATTCATCAAATGCGGCATTTTGGAATTCTCTACCGTGATCGCTTCTTATGGAGACAATTGTTAGCGCCTTTTAATTTTAAATTTGTTTTGCAAACTTCTTAAATTCTTTAAAAGCATCACTTTTCTCTGAAGCTTTTTGTTCTTGATGGACCAAAGAGATCCATATGTAACAATTGTAGTGGCTTTGTTGTGGACACCACATTTTTGGATGTGAAAGTTGATTTGGTTTATTTCCTTTTTGACAAGCGTCGCATAACTTATCTTTGATGAATTTGATCTTCGGCAATCCAATAACCAAGTCATGTTTGATCAATTTATTCAAGTGCTCCATATGAATGTGAGCAAACCTCTTATGCCATAACCATGATTCATTGTTGTTTGCCAAGAGACACTTAACATTCAAAGATACGTTATCAAAGGAAATTAAGAAAATATTATTAACTCTTTTACCTTTTAGCATAACTTCATGAGTAACTTCGTTTTCAATCAAACATTCATTTTTAGTGAAGTTGATTTTGAAACCTTGGTCACAAAATTGGCTAATGCTAAGTAGACTATGCTTTAGACCTTCCACATATAGAACATCCTTTATGGTTGTTGAAGGCAGTGAACCAACGATGCCTATGCCAAGAATTCTTCCTTTATTGTTGTCACCATAAGTAACGAATCCTTTGGCCTTAAGCGTTAGATGTGAAAATTTGCTTAGGTCACCCGTCATGTGCCTCGAACATACACTATCAAGATACCATTCATTTGAAGAGGTCTTCAAGCATACCTTGTTGTCTTCATCATCGGAATGATGTGATGCCATTAATGCGAGATTTGCGCTTTGATCACTATCGGAGTCCGATGAAGAACTTATTTCGTTGTCGTCCCACGCAATGTAGGCTTTCTTCTTGAAATCCTTCTTTCCTTTGTGATCATGATTCTTTGTGAGTTTAGGACATTATGGTTTGATGTGGCATTTCTTTCCACATTCATAGCAAGTAATATCTCTATTTGATGTTGATGTTTCTTTTTCCTTATTCTTTGAGAACTTCTTTCTTCTTGTATAACTTGAGTTTTTAATATTATTTTTTGTACCAAAATATTTTCCAAGTCTTTTTACAAGAAGAGTAAAGTTTTCATCTTCATCGATGTTGTCTTCTTTCTCCACTTCTTTGGATTCAACTTTTAAGGCAATGCTCTTGGATTTCTTCTCTTGAACTTCATGTTTCTCCAATCTTCCGAGTTCCGTTTCATATTCTTGGAGTTTTCCGAATAACGTAGCGGACGTCATTGTTGATAGGCTTTTCTTCTTAGAAATCACCGTCACTTTTGGTTGCCATTCTCTTGATAAGGACCTAAGCACTTTAAGATTAAGTTCATCATTGGTTAGTGTCTTACCAAGTGTATGTAAGTGATTTGTCAAATGCACGAATCTTTTCTGCAGGTCTAAGATAGATTCTCCTGGTTTCATTCTGAATAATTCGTACTCTTGACTCAAAGTGTTTAATCTGGATCTTTTGACTTCAGCGGTTCCTTCGTGAGTTTCAACAAGAGTGTCCCAAATTTGCTTGGCCGTTGAACATGTTGAAATACGGAAGAATTCATCCATTCCAAGTGCACTCTGTAGTATATTTATCGCCTTTTTGTCGTAGAGAACTTTCTTTTTATCGTCATCATCCCATGATCCTTGCGGTTTTTATGAACCGACTCTGTTAACTACTGTTACCGGAAGAAATGGACCATTCTGGACAGCATCCCATATTTCACTTCCTTGTGCTTCTAGATGTGCTTTCATTTGGATTTTCCAGAAGTCAAAATATTCACCATAGAACAATGGAGGCTTGTTGCTACTGCCACCATCTTTGAAAACAAGATTGTTATTTGTGGAAGCCATCTGGATTGGATAGGAACAGGTTACCTATAACCTGCTCTGATGCCAATTGTAAGTAGTAACTGCGCCTAAAAGGGGGGGGGGGGGTGAATTAGGATCTTTAAAAATTTGTTGCAATCTTGTATGGTTCCTTGGTTCTTTTTCAGGCTATTAGTTAGTGACTTAAAAGTAAAGGCAGGAAGAAAAAAGAGACACAGGAAATTATAGTGGTTCCCTTCACACTCCGAAGGGACTCCACTCCCCTTTCGACTCGAAAGAGAATTTCACTATAGTTCAGAATTTTTGTAAATCCTAATCACATCCAAAGTGATGCTTACTAATAATGAAGCAGTGACGGATATAGTTGGGGCAAGCAAGACGACTCGCAGTGATCGTATTCATACTCCTTGTTTCCATGAGGATCTGCCAGAGGAAACCGCTACTACTGTGTCGAACTTGAATACGAAGACTTCATAAATTTCTTTAGACAATTCATTTTATTTATTTATATGTATTATTTTACCTTGATTAAGCATAATTAGCATGTACAAACTTGTTTATTTTGATTAATTAATGTAATGCATATGTTTGTCTTGAAGAAATCCATTCGTATTCACTCACAAAAAAAATATTTTGTTTCATAATTTATAATGCCAACTTGACCCGATCTCTTGCTTTGATAGAGAATTGGGAGGAGGATGATGAACCAAAATGTCAGGTCTTATGTCGTATGCTTTTGAATGAAACCCTGCTGATGATGTAAGGCATTGTTTCAAATCCTAAACACTGGAGATATAAGGAAGATAATCCCTCTTTAACCCCTTTGAGCCTTGAAGTATGAGTTTTTTTTTCCAAATAAAAAACCCTCAACTTTAACCTGGGGTAGGGTAGTTTTTCAGTCAAACTGATCGAGCGTTCAGACTCTCAAAAAGGAGGAGCGAACCTTCGAGAATCTATCCTTAACATATTAGGAAGTTAGAAGTCAATGACTATCCCTCTACTACCTAAAGGGTGGGGCAGTCACAAGCCTTCAAAAGAGTCACACGACTTGTGCAGAAAATAATGAAAGAAAGAGCCCGCTAAGTCAAAACCTGCGAAGAGACTTAGGCAAAACTGGGGCATCCCGCTGGACCCCAAAGTCAAAATTCAAAAGACTCTGTCCAGGAAGAAGTTAGGTAATAAAACGAAAAAAACAAGGGATTACAATAAAGAATCCCCAATAACAAACACAGTCGTGTGATTAAAACACAAAGGAAATAGGTGAGTGACTGCCATGTCCAAAGCCTTAATGGTTCCTCGACCATATCAAATCCGATTAAGAGAGGAGTGCTCATATCCGGTTAACTAAATTAGGATTGGAGAACATCACGACAAATAAGTGGGTACAAATAAATTTTGAGCCTTTATCCTTTGTTTCTTAAAACCGTGAACCAAGCCATGATACAACCTTTAAAATACCTAATTAAAGTAAGGTTCATTCCGAAAGCATACTCGACGAGATGACGTTTCCTGACTCCTACGAGCTACGCTAAAGTTTAACGTTGGCATCATAAATTGAATTCATATCCTAACTAGTGATTTCAGTCACGAGTTATGGTGATATCTTTTTCAAAACAAAAACAAAAACTTCAAGACAAATACATATGTTGCATTAACAAGTTCAGGATTAGCATTTCATGCATGTTGATTTTGCTTGATATCTTGGAAATTTACATATAGACATCAAAGTCTTGAAGATTCTGCTGAACAGGGGCAGGCAGGTTCCAAATCGTGTACTGATGCAAGCCTTAGATTCTCAAGAGCTATTTCTTGAAGATTTAGTCATGACATTGTCGCTTCGAGCTAGTCATGTCGAGATCCGACCAAATCTCTCAAAGAGTTCAAAAACAGTGGGGCAATTGGACTCCTTGTTCTCTATAAAATCCTCTTGAGATGACGTTTTTCTCATAAAGCATAAAGCAGATACTCTGGGGCAATTATGTTTTCCAAAATAGCGACTATTACAAAGTCCATTAAGATCAAAACTAGCATGTTTCATAACCTTCTTCATGCACCCGATGAATCTTACTCCAGGCGGTCTTCATTTCCCAGTAAGTCTCACTGTTGCAGAAATAATTATGAACCATTGTCTCATCACAGCCCCCAGCGAGACTATAAGCTGATAACACTTTTGGAACGATCCGATAATCTCCAATGACTTTTAAGATTGTAGAGATCATACCAGTATCTTCTAAATGTTCCATGTCCTTGAGGACTCACTCCCAATGGAATCATCTTTTCCGCACCGAAGCTGCCATGCTTTCCTCAGGAAATAGTCCCCAGCGAGACTTTAAGCTGACAACACTTTGGACATACCCGGTAATCTCCAAATGACTCTCAAGACTGCAGAGATCTCTCCAAGTATCTTCCAAATGTTCCATGTCCTTGAGGACCCGCTCCTAGTGGAATCATTTGTTCCTCAGTGAAATTGCCTTACTTTCCTCAGGAAATACTCCCCAGGAGATTGTTGTTCTCCCCAAGAAGTCAAGATACTTGCCCCAGGGATGTCTGGTGAATTCTCCCTAGTAAGTCTGTGGAACTCTCCCCAGGGAAGTCTGATGTACCGTTCCCTCAGGGAAGTTTGATATATTATCCCTAGGGAAGTTGGATATACCTTTATCCTAGGAAGCCGATGTATTATTCCCAAGAAGTCGCTACGCTTTCTCCATGAAGCTGCCTAGCTCCTCATCTTCCCATGAAGCAGATATTTATTTTATCCCCGGAAGTCTCTAATCCTCAGATTTTCTTTGGTTGATTATGATTCATGATAGCAATCCCTCCAGTGAAGTCATGATATCGTATTCTCCAGTGAGGTTGTATCGTATCCCCGTGAGGAAGTCATGACACTGTATCCCCAGGCGGATTATTTTCTCCTCAGAGAAGTTGGAACTTTGAAGCAAGATTTGGTTCTGCCATCAACTTTTCCTATCCCGTGATAGATGTACCATTGCAGAGGTCATCGGGTATCCCCATCGAGATGTTTATTTCATCTCATGTTTCCTCCTCTCATCTGTTTTGTCAGTATATGCATGTGCATGAGCATAAGCAGGCATTTCATTTTTCATACGCATTGACACATGCAGAAACATCTACATGTTTGCTATCCTTGCCATCCTTTGTCGTTACCGCCGAGTAACTGGGTTTGTCTGTTCTCTCTAAGTAGACCGCCAGCCCTAGGCATAAAATACCTACCTTTCCAGTTTCCCCACAGAGTTCAACCCTCGTGGACGATGGTTATTTCAGTTATCTTGTCCGTACCAGGATAAGGTAATCCCCATTTGAGTTCATTTCCTCAATGGAGTCTTGTTTGACAGATTCTTTCTAGCTCGAGTCTAGATTGAACCTCAGTCCTGTCGGTCGCTAAACCTACCTGGAAGTGCATTTATTTTTCACTATCTTTCAAGAAGAGCCTCTTACAACGCCTTTGCAGATAAGCACCAGTTCTCGTCCGAGAAGCTTATCATTACATCTTCAATCGGTATGCGATGATTCTCATCCGAGAAGCTTATCATTACATCTCACAATACCGACCAGCGACCGTTCTCATCCGAGAAGCTTATCATTACATTACAATCTTCATTACATCTTTACACGATCTGCGACCGTTCTCGTACAAGAAGCTTATCGTTACATTACATTACATTTTACAATTGACCAGCGACCGTTCTCCTCCGAGAAGCCTATCATTAAATTACATTCTACAGCAATACGTGACAGTTCTCACCTGAGAAGCCTATCATTATACCTTACATGGAAAACAACCGTTCTCTTTATTTGAGAATCTTATCATTATATTTTACAGCGGTATGCGACAGTTCTCACCTGAGAAGCCTATCATTATATCATTACATCTTTACATAATCTGCGACCGTTCTCGTACAAGAAGCTTATCATTACATTATATCACTACATCTTACAACTTACATTACATTTTACAGACGGTATGCGACAGTTCTTGTACAAGAAGCTTATCATTTCATTACAACCTTCATTACAACCTTACATTACATTACAACCTCACATTACATTTTACAACCTCTACGAGCAGTTCTCATCCGAGAAGCTTATAATTGCTACTCTTGCAAATAAGTGGTATTTCTCGCCTGAGAAGCTTATCCTATCTTCATCATGACTAGCATCAAGTGGCCATCTCCATCGAGAAGCTGGTCTTCATTGCCTTTTCATCTTGAAGAGTGGGGAGGTTTAAACTGAATCATATTCAGAGAGCAAAAGACCTTGAAACATGAAGAAGTTTATTTTACCCTTTAGTAAAAGAAGAAACTGAAACATATTCAGGGCAACAGATCTTGAAGTATGGGGAGGTTTATTTTACCCTTTAGTAAAAGAAGAAACTGAAACATATTCAGGACAACAGATCTTGAAGTATGGGGAAGTTTATTTTACCCTTTAATAAAAGAACAAACTGAATCATATTCAGGGATCAACAGACCTTGAAACGTGAAGAAGTTTGTTTTACCCTTTAGTAAAAGAAGAAACCGAATCATATTCAGGGCATACAAACCTTCAAGTATGGGGGAGGTTTATTCACCCTTTAGTAAAAGAAGAAACTGAGACCCGTTCATGGCATACAAACCTTGAAGTACGGGGGAGGTTTATTTTACCCTTTAGTAAAAGAAGAAACCGAATCATATTCAGGGAGCAACAGACCTTGAAATGTGACGAAGTTTGTTTTACCCTTTCTAAA
>OZ012740.1:155170324-155187824 GCA_963859935.3 Lathyrus sativus | reverse complement strand
AAAACCTCAAAGCGTTGGAACGCGATTACAGCAGAATGACTCTAAGGAATTAGCTCTCCATGGTTCTCTCAAAGCTCCGAATGTATTTTTCGTGAAAATGTAATTAGGTGAACAGTAACACGAGTATTTTTCCTTTAAAAAGAAAGCAAATTCGGGTCATAACCCAACTGGGTCGAAAACATAACCCAGGCCCAATACATGACCCAACACTAAAATTAAATTCTAATGCAGTAACTTCAAACGGAATTCTGGAATTTTTGGCTGCGAATCTTGTTAGAACACAGATTGGTTCCTAATAATTACTCTTTGTTTTGATGATAACTGTTAGGAAATTTATATTTAAGAATTATATACTCTAAAATTTGTTTGAGAGTTTTACTGCAGATTAAAATTATATTAACTCTCTAGAAGCAAATTTGCCTTGAATTCAAGAAGCTATTCTGACTCTGAAGCGCCAGATGCATCTTACAGAAGAATCTGTTTGCTCCTTACAGAAGATCCTGAGTGTAGTCTCCAGAAGGATCTGAAGCAAGAAGCTCCAGAACATTCTGAGTCAGAAGCATCTGAAGATAATCTGAAGCATCAGAAGTATAGAAGAATATTGATTGAAGAGTTTCTCAAAGCATTGATCTACAGAAGTTTCTGAAAGTATCTACGCTGCCAAGTACTGAAGTTCTGTGTCAAGATGCTCTGATGATAAACACGCTAGAAGCACACACGCTGCAGAAGACTCTGATACAGCTTAGTTCTGAATCTCATCAGAAGACTCTGATCCATTCAAACTCTGAAGAACTTGCTGAAACTGAAGAAGTGTTTTCAAGAATATATCCGTTGGATCTATTCAACGTCTCTTTCCTTATTTGTGCTAGACACACTTACACAGACAAAAAGGATTTATCTGTGCCATCTATTTCAAGGAAAGGTCAGTGCATGTGAAGACAAAAAGGCTCAGACCTTTTGGACTCTCTTTTCAACGTGCATGATTCAGCTGCCTATAAAAGGAGTTTCTCACTTCATTCTTCAGTTACACGTTTGCTGAAAAGAAATCACAATATTCTATAAGCTCTCATTCTTATTCTTCATAGAATCTCATTGTACTTAAAACTTAAGAGAAAAATCACTGTTGTGATTATAGCTTTATAGAAGCATTAAAAACTCTTGTATTTAATTTACATTGTTTGTAAAGGATTTTCCTTAAGAGGATTCAGTGTGAATCAGTAGCTCTTGAGAAGACTAAGAACTGTAGTTCTTAGGTGATACTATTGTAATCAGTTTGATTTAATAGTGGATTAAGTCCTTGTTGAGAAAGGCAAATCACTCTGGAAGGGTGGACTGGAGTAGTTGTTTAACGAACCAGGATAAAAATAATTGTGTGATTATTTTCAAGTATTAATTTTCCATACTTATTCAACCCCCCCCCCTTCTAAGTATTATCTCACCTTCAGTTGGCATCAGAGCTCCGGTTCTGAGTGTGCTATCTCTTAACAGTGTCAGTAAAGATCCAGAGGAGATATACTCTGATCTATATATTTATTTGTTATCATGGATGATAATTCAATGTCAAATATCAACAATAAATATGAAGAGAGGGATAGGATCAGTAGCAAACCTCCAATGTTTGATGGAGAAAAATTTGACTATTGGAAAGATAGAATAGAAAGTTTTTTTCTTGGGTATGATGCTGATCTTTGGGATTTGGTCATTGATGGATATGAACATCCTACTGGTGAGGATGGCAAAAAGATTGATAGAAAATCAATGACTGAAGTGCAGAAAAGAGATTTCAAGAATCACCACAAGGCCAGAACTATATTGCTTAATGCAATCTCTCATACTGAGTATGAGAAGATTACTAACAGAGATACTGCTCATGACATGTTTGAATCACTCAAAATGACTCATGAGGGAAACTCTCAGGTTAAAGAGACAAAGGCTCTGGCGCTCATACAGAAGTATGAGGCATTTAAAATGGAAGATTCTGAAAATGTAGAAACTATGTTTTCTAGGTTTCAGATTCTTACAGCTGGTCTGAAAGTTCTGGACAAGGGCTACTCAACGTCAGATCATGTCAAGAAAATCATCAGAAGTCTTCCCACCAGATGGAGACCAATGGTGACTGCATTGAAGATGGTAAAAGATCTGAACAAGATCTCTTTGGAAGAACTTATCAGTTCTTTGAGAAGCCATGAAATTGAGCTGGAGGAAGATGAACCCCAGAAGAAAGATAAAGGTAAATCCATAGCTTTAAAATCTAACAAAACTGCTAAAGCTTTGCAGGTCATTCAAGAAAGCTCTGAAGAATCTTCTTCTGAAGAAGAAGATGAGTTGTCCATGCTATCCAGAAGGATTAACAAACTCTGGAAGCACAAGGGAAAGAAGTTTAACAACATCAGAAGATCTGACAACAGAAAGGAATCTTCTAGTCACAGAAGATCTGCCAAGAAAGAAGTGGTGTGCTATGAGTGCAAAGAACCTGGGCACTACAAGAATGACTGCCCTAAACTTCTAAAAGAAAAACCTAAGAAGAAGTTCAACAAGAAGAAGAAGGTTATGATGGCAACATGGGATGACTCAGATGAGTGTGAGTCATCTTCTGAATCAGAAGAAGAATGTGCAAACGTTGCACTGATGGCCAGGACAGAGGATCAAGAGGAAGGTACCTCTGGATATGAATCAGAATCTGAATCTGATGATGATGCAGAAGAGGTAATGGCTAAACTTACCAAAGAAGAACTCATTAAAGTTTTAACAGAAGTTCTTAAAAGTTACAACAACATCAAACTCAAATACAAGAAGCTGAAAAGCAATCTTGAATCTGAGATTGATCTTCTGCAAACAGAACTTGTTGAGCAGAAAGAAATAAATTTAAAAATCAAAAATGACTTTGATAGAACTCAACAAGAATCTGATTCTGAAACTAAGTCTTGTGAAAATATTTTAGAAAAATATGACTCTAGTTTTCAGAGGTTTCTCACTAAGAGCATAGACAGAAGCAAGATGGCTTCCATGATCTATGGTGTTAGTGGAAACAACAGAAGAGGCATTGGATATGAGTCTTCATCTGGAAGCAATCCAAAACCTGTTGACAAACTTTTCATCAGGAAGACACCTCTGTACTCTCAATTCAAATTTGGTCACTTGAATGACATTAAACACACAAGCTCTGAGAAGAGTACTTATGTGTTTAAACCAAAGGCAAGTCAGAATAAACATTATGTTGCAAAACAGAAGTTTAGACAAACCTGCAAACCAACTAACCCCAAAGGACCCAAGAAGATCTGGGTACCTAAAGACAAAATAATTCCTGTTGCAGATGTTCTTAGCAGCAAAGTCAGGACACCAATCATGGTACCTGGACTCTGGATGCTCACGACACATGACAGGAGAAAGGTCTATGTTCCAAAGCCTGTAACTTAGATCTGGAGGGGACGTGAAGTTTGGAGGGAACCAGAAGGGCAAGATCATTGGATCTGGCACTATTGGAAATGGTAAGCTTCCCTCTATTACTAATGTTCTGTTAGTTGAAGGATTGAAACATAATCTATTGTCCATAAGTCAATTAAGTGACAATGGTTATGATATAATCTTTAATCAAAAATGTTGCAAAGCTGTTTGTCAAAAGGATGGTTCTATCCTATTCAGTGGAAAGAGGAAACACAACATCTATAAAATTAACCTTTCAGAACTTAAAGTTCAAAATGTAAAATGCCTCTTATCTGTGAATGATGAGCAATGGGTCTGGCATAGAAGATTGGGGCATATTAATATGAGACGTATATCTCAGATTAATAAACTCAATCTGGTCAGAGGACTTCCTAAGCTGAAGTTCAACTCAGATGCTCTGTGTGAAGCATGTCAAAGAGGTAAATTTTCAAAATCTCATTTTAAATCAAAAAATGTTGTGTCTACCTCCAGACCATTGGAATTACTCCACATTGATCTGTTTGGACTAGTGAAAACTGCATCCATCAGAGGCAAGAAGTATGGGTTAGTCATTGTAGATGACTACAGCAGATGGACATGGGTAAAGTTTCTAAAACACAAGGATGAGTCTCATTCTGTGTTCTTTGACTTCTGCAATCAAGTCCAGACTGAAAAAGATTCAAAAATTATTAAAGTCAGAAGTGATCATGGTGGAGAATTTGAAAATAAACATTTTGAAAAATATTTTTCTGAAAAAGGCATTGCACATGATTTCTCCTGCCCTAGAACTCCACAACAAAATGGAGTTGTAGAGAGGAAAAATAGAACATTGCAAGAGATGGCCAGAACCATGATCAATGAGACAAATCTGGCAAAACATTTCTGGGCAGAAGCAATTAACACAGCTTGTTATATTCAGAACAGAGTGTCTGTAAGACCTCTTCTGGAAAAGACTCCCTATGAATTGTGGAGAAACAGAAAGCCTAACATTTCTTATTTTCATCCTTTTGGATGTATTTGTTATATGCTTAATACTAAAGATAATCTGAACAAGTTTGATTCCAAAGCACAGAAGTGTTTCATGCTTGGTTATTCTGAACGCTCTAAAGGCTACAAAGTATTCAATACTGAAACACAGATTGTTGAAGAATCTATTCATGTTAGATTTGATGATAAGCTTGGCTCTGAAAAGCCAAAGCAGTTTGAAAGTTCTGCAGATAGAGAAGTGATTCTCACAGACTCTGAAGGCTCAGAGGCAGAAAAGGCAAAAATCAAAGAATCTGAAGCAACCCCAGATGCTACACCTTTGACTTCCCAACTAAATAACTTGCATATTTCTGAAAGACCAACTGTCAGAGGATCTTCTTCCAGAATCAAATCATCTCATCCAGAAGATGTGATTATTGGAAAGAAAGATGATCCAATAAGGACAAGATCATTTCTCAGAACTTCTGAATCTTCTTTATTTGGCTTAGTGTCAATAATAGAACCAACATCTGTAGATAAGGCTCTGGAAGATAATGAATGGATTATAGCTATGCAAGAAGAGCTGAATCAATTCACCAGAAATGAAGTGTGGGATCTGGTTCCTAGACCTAAAGGATTCAATATTATTGGAACAAAATGGGTCTTCAGAAATAAGCTGAATGAAAAGGGAGAAGTAGAAAGGAATAAGGCAATGTTGGTTGCTCAAGGATACAGTCAGCAAGAAGGTATTGATTACACTGAGACATATGCTCCAATGGCAAGGTTAGAATCTATACGCCTTCTTATTTCTTTTGCTGCACAGAATAACATCACTCTGTATCAGATGGATGTTAAAAGTGCTTTTCTTAATGGTATTGTAGAAGAAGAAGTATATGTCCACCAACCTCCTGGTTTTGAAAGTGAAAACTTTCCAGATCATGTTTTCAAATTAAAGAAATCCCTTTATGGATTAAAACAAGCTCCCAGAGCTTGGTATGAGAGGTTGAGCAACTTCCTTCTGAAGAAAAATTTTATCAGAGGAAAAGTGGATACAACTTTATTCTGTAAAACTGTTAAGAAAGATCTGTTGATTTGTAAAATTTATGTAGATGACATTATTTTTGGATCAACAAATATTACGCTTGGAAAGGAGTTTGCTAAATGTATGCAGGAAGAATTTGAAATGAGCATGATGGGAGAATTGAGATTCTTCTTGGGAATCCAAGTCAATCAGACTCCAGAGTGCACCTACATACATCAAACCAAGTATGTTAAAGAGCTTCTGAAGAAGTTTAACATGGTTGATAGCAAAATGGCAAAGACTCCAATGCATCCTACAAGCACTCTAGGTAAGGAAGAGGTAAGTAAGAAGGTAGATCAAAAACTCTATAGAGGTATGATAGGATCTCTTCTATACTTGACTGCTTCTAGACCAGATATTCTGTTTAGTGTCTGCTTATGTGCTAGATTCCAATCAGATCCTAGAGAATCACACTTAACAGCTATTAAGAGGATTCTAAGGTATCTGAAAGGTACTGCTAACATGGGTTTGTGTTACAGAAGATCTGATGAATTTTCATTAGTTGGATTCTGTGATGCTGACTATGCTGGAGACACAGTTGAACGTAAAAGCACTTCTGGAAGCTGTCAGTTTCTTGGAAGTCATCTGATCTCATGGTACAGCAAGAAGCAACCTACCATTGCACTATCAACTACAGAGGCAGAATACATTGCTGCTGCTGGATGTTGTACTCAGATGCTCTGGATGAAGAGTCAATTAGAAGATTATCAAATCTATGAGAGTAATCTTTCTATCTTTTGTGATAATACTTCTGCTATATGTTTGTCAAAAAATCCAATCTTGCATTCTAAGGCAAAACATATAGAAATTAAACATCACTTCATCAGAGACTATGTTCAGAAGGGTGTAATTAATTTAGCTTTTGTTGATACAGATCATCAATGGGCTGATATTTTCACAAAACCCCTTGCTGAAGATAGATTTAAGTTCATTCTGAAAAATATTTGTATGGATTTTTGTCCAGAATAATATTTATCAGAGGCAACCTCTCAGATGCACAATGTTTAATGATCTGAAGTATTTCTTCTGTTCATTTATTCTATTCTGATTATTATTTCTGATGTGAAAATCTGAACTAACCATCTTTAGAAGATCTGAACGTGGCTAACGTTTCATTTCTTGAGAGAATTCAGAACAGCATGCAAGCAAACACGTGTCCCACAAAACCTGAAGAGGTGGCGTGTGGACAACTGAAAAGACGTTTGAGGTGAAATTTGAATAGTAAATATCTTGGTTTTCCCCCCAAATCTGTCAGAAGCATTTATTATTTGAAATGATTTTATTCTCTTCATTTAATGCTGCTCAAACGTGCGTTATTTCTGTCTTTTGGTGTGCCTATGTGATTAGTATAAATACCTGTTGTGTATTCACTTTCACACTTTTCACTCTCATAATTTTCATGCGCTTTCATCTTTTGTTCTCTCTTCACAAAAACTCAAAACCTAAGTGTTCTAAAAAGCATTCTTCAATGGCGTCTTCTTCATCAACAACTGCTCAGTTCCAATCAACAATGGCTGCTGTGACTTCAGATAATCTAGGTGCTGCTCCATATATTCCTCCTCAGAGAACTCTTATCACACCTGTTGATAAGTTAGAAGTGTTGTGTGAATCCATGGTTGAATTTGATTCACTGGCTGATAATGGGTTTGATTTTCGCTCCATTGTTAGAGCTCAAGGTTGGGTGAAATACTTTGATAGACTGTTTGGACCAGTTTACCCTCTTCTTGTTAAGGAATTCTGGATTCATGCATCTGTGTATCCAAAGTTTATTCTATCATCTGTGCTGGGAAAGGAGATCATCATCACAGAGGATCTGATTAGAAAACTGATTGGTTATGAAGAAACAGATGGTGTTTCACATCGGCCAGTTGGGCGTGTTGATATGGATGAAGTTTATGAGGAGGTTATGACTGCTGGACAAGCCTCTAACAGATTCAAAGATCTGAAGCCAGATTACAAGATCTGGGCCAAGATATTCATGGGATGCATTCATCACAGAAAGTCAACAAATTCCCCAGATTATGTCAACAATGAACAGATCTATTTTATGTACTGCCTTAGTCAGAGTAATAAGGTAGATCTTCCTTACTTATTGTTCATGCATCTGTGGAATCACATAAATGCATCCAGAGAATCTGTGAAAGAAAAGAACCAGAAGATCAGGAATTGGATACCTTTTGGAAGGTTGCTCTCAGATCTTCTCACTGAAAATGGTTTAGTGGCTGCTCTATATGATGCTGGTGTTACAGAAGAACTAGAGTTCATTATGGGAAAGCCTCTGAACGCTAAGAGCCTTCTGAGACTCAAGATTGTAGATGAACTTACCACTGCTCCAAAGAAGTTAAACATGTCTGATTTGAATAAAAGGATTCCAGTATCAGACTTTCCTCTATTCTTTGCTGAAGAACCTAGACACATTGTTCTGATGTATATAGAGGAATGCAAAAGGGAAGGAGTGCCTGTTCCAGCAAATGTGTTTCAACTTGTCAAGCAACCCCTGCCAGATGCAGGAGAAGAAGAAGAAGAAGCAGAAGTTCCACTTCAGAGGAAAAGACCTCAACCTGTAGCAGAATCTGAACCTGTCCAGAAGAAGGCTAAGATTGCTGAGCAACCCAAGGATCTTCTGAAGAGAAAAGATTCTGGAGAAGTTGTCTCTGCTAAGAGGATTAAACTCAAAGGTACTAAAGCTTCTGTTACTTCTAAAACTGTTGTTATAAATGATTCATCTATTAAGTCTGTTCCCAAACCCCCTGTCACTCAAACAACATCTGTTGCTGCCCCCAGTTCTGTATCACCTCAGAAACAACCTACTGCTTCTGTATCAAAACCACCTCAACCTAAATTACACATCAAACACTTCACTCCACGTCCACAACCTACAGAACCACAACCAACTGTTCCACAACCAACAGAATCACAACAAACAGAACCACAACCATCAGAACTACCACAAAATTCTGACAAACAAAACTCTGCACAACCACAAACAGAAAATCATCCAGAAAAACAAACCACAGAAGATCAACCACAAAAAGACTCTGTCATTCCACCATCATCAATTCCATCTTCTGAACCTGTAGCAACTGTTACTTCTGAACCCACTCAAGTAACTTCTGCTCCTGTTTCATCTGAACCACCTACTCAACAACCTGATATTCCTTCAGAACCATCTCATATCCCTGAGATAGAAGTTCTTGACATCACTCCATTAAAAACAGTGTTTCAAGTTTCTTCTACCTCTTGTACACCTGAAACATCTTCAAATTCATCTGAATCAGAAATTCATCCTGATTTTCTGATTAATCCATCTGACAAATATCCTGTTCATGACCCTGAACCTGAATCAATTTTATCTACCAAAACTACCATTCCAGAACCTATGCCTTCACCTGCACCTTCATCTGAGATGATTGTTCCTACTTCTAATCCATCATCATCTGGAATCTCTTGTGCTCAAGTGTCTTCTCTGTATCATAATTTATCTTATGGTTTCAAACTAAACGATTTTTATGATAGAGTTGAGCCTTCTGAACCTTTGAAACCCCTTAAACCAAAACTCAAACCAACCCTTCCATCTGTAATCCTTTCATATATTCAATCTATGGAAAATGAAGGATCCTTAGCCCCCATATCTGCTACATCTGGTAAAGCTGTTGTTTCAGCTCTGCATCCTGCATCTGACAACACAGTTGCTTCTGATAAACCATCAAACTCTGCTTTCGTACCATACTCTAATGCATTCTTTGATGTTGTTTACCCTCGCACCAGACCTCAACCAAATCTGCTTAATGCTTTAAACAGATCCCTTCCTCAGAAACCAGAAATTCCATTCTTTCCATATGTTCCCCCTCCTATGATTTCCATTCCAAAATCACTAATCCCACCAACTCCAAAACCCAAACAGATGACTCTGGAAACCTTGCTTAAACCACCACCTAGACTTAATATTGAACATTTATTTCAAACGTTTTTGCAAGAAATACAGATGTCTTTAGGTACTGTTCAGAAAAGATGCTCTGAAACTATGGATGCAAATGAGACTGAAATCATCTGGAAAAGATTTTTGAATAGATTCAACACTGTAGCTTCTAATCTGAAGAACATCTATTCTGATGATGCAAAGCTCAGAGCTGAAAGAACTCAATTCTGGATTGTAAACAAAACTGAACCTCTGTTGTGTTTGGATGCTCCTCCACCTCCTCCTCCACCAGAACCAACTGCCACTGCATTGACTATGACTCTGGTAGAACCCTCTTCAGGATCTCCAGAACATATGGCAATTGACTCTGCTCAGGATACAGAACCTCCATCATCAGAGATAAAGACAGAAAATCCAGATTTGGGAAGCAAGATTGCTGCTCTGGAAGCTGGTCAATCTGAAATTAGATCTTGGATGGCGAAGCTGTTGGTGTAAGCCCTAGAGGCCAATACTTTTTGGTACTTGTATCGGATTATTCGTTTAATAATAAAAGGCATTCTTTATTATGTTTGTCTTTCAGAATAATAAAGTCCCTAGAATAGTTAGTTTGTTTAATGAAATGTTAAGTGTGACTTAATCATGAGATCCCATTAAACATAAAGACATTATTCTTAAAATATCTGTAGTCAAGCTTTATTGCAAAGTGGGATAACATTAAAAGCATTGAGACTATTATGAAGATAGACTGATGATCACATCTCATGGATCATGGATAAAGAGTTATCAAGTCTTGACATAGGTATAAATATTAGGAGTAATATTTATATATGAGAATACTACATAGTATGTTATGCAAAGTGTCATAAGTTATTCTCATGGTGATAATGGTGTATTACCACCCTTCGACCTGAAACCACTATGGACCCTAGATGTAGAGTCGGGTGCTTTATTGCTGATCAAACATTATCCGTAACTGGATGATCATAAAGACAGTTGATGGGCACTCCACGAAGCATGCTGAGGGACATGAGTGTCCTAGATGGAATTTGCCAATCCTGCATAACAGGAGATTTGTCTAAGGGCCCAATATTGAACTGGACAAGGATGACACAGTGTATGCCTTGTGTTCAATATAGACATAGGGGCAAAAGGGTAATTGTACAAACATATATTATCACGAAAAAGGTTTTGTCAGATCACATGACATTTTCGTGACTTGGGTAGCAGTGATGTGTTGCTAGATACCGCTTACTGTTTATTATGTTAAATATATATAATTTAATATAATTACCAACGTTACGAAATCCGACAGGGTCACACACATAAGGACAGTTTGATGAGAGATAGAGAAATCAAAGGAACACCGTAAGGTACGGTGCACTTAAGTGAAAAATAGAAATTCGGATAATATAATAATAATTATTGTTATTTTATAATGGTTATAAAATAATAATAAAATAAATATATTTATTATAATAATAGTTATTATAATAATATATAATATTATTATGGATCATGTGAATTGGGTTTTTAGCCCGCAGCCCACAAGAGAGTCTATAAAAGGAACCCTTGTGATGAAGCTTTCACTTGATGCAATTTCGTTTTTGATTCTCTTTTCTCACTCAAATAATTCCGTTCGTAAGCAGCTAGCACTTTGACCGGAAGCTGTTCGTGTGGACTGAGTAGAGGCGTTGCACTTCATCAACGCTTGTGATCGCTGCATCAAAGATCTGAATCGCCACAAAGAGGTAACGATTCTATCACTGACCATGCTCATTCGTAAGGGTCACTAAAGGAATTTTTTGTTTTCCGCTGCGTTTAGATCGCAATTTTCCTTCAGTGGTATCAGAGCCACTTACGAAACCATGGATCTGATAGCTGTTAAATTTCCGTCTTTTCTGTATTTGATTCAATTAAAACACAGAATGAATTTAACAATAAACGATTAATTAAATTTGGCATCTGTTGTGTACGATTTGGATGATTGATGTTGATTATGCTTCAGAAACCGACATTAGTATGGTGAAGTTGTGCGATACATTGATCATCCATAGGTTACACAATTAGATCGATCACTTTTATATAAGATATAAGAAATTCTGATGCAAAGATGGTATATGGGATATACTGTTTTGATTTCATCCATTCAATCACATAAGGATTGTAATTCTTTTGAAAGATCATCATTTTCATTCGCTTCGGAATCCGACGTTAGTATGGTGAAGCAATGACATGTTGATCTATCATATTGAGTTATCAATCGAGTTGTGTTTGACGGCATGAAATTGTTGCATTAGGATTAATGGCAGTACAAGTGTTGTATTGCCGCAGACTTTTCCGGTTGGGGTTGTAAATGCACAAAAGTTGTGCAGGAAACGACGTGAAATACAATGAAGTGAAATACAGCGGAACCCCCGGCTAAGTCTGCAAAGTGTGATCAATCAGCCGAAATTTAATTTAGTTTATTTAATTATCGGAATTTTAAACTAATAATAAAAGTGTGTTTATTATTATTTATTTGTGGTGATCAGTTATGGCCTTAGTTTATCCTTTATTATTGTTTTGGGATTTTTGAATACGGCCTGCGTGTCGTGCCTCTCTCTCAATCTCTTTATGTAACTTCTTTTCTCATCTCACTCCCTCGTATGTAAAACGAGTTTTCTTATATGTAATGTAATATTATGTTATGAAAAAAAAAGGAAGTATTCAATATTAAAGGAGGATAACCTTGGAGATCATGCTTGGAGAAGCTTAGATCGTTATTAGGTTAGCTTAGGTTCTCTCATTGGCTTGAGAGAACAATTGCGTTAGGGGCCATAATTGTATCTTTTTATATGTATGTTGATGCATGTAATTGTATGTTGATGCATGTGAGAGACGTTTTGCATGTTAAGCCGGTGAGATCAAACTAATAACAAATTCCCTCAAAATTGAATATTAAGTTTATGCTTTCCAATTTTTAGCACTCATCAAGACTAGTATCGAGCATTGTAGGTTTCGCCTACGCGAGGTGCATGTTCTATATTAGTAAGGTGTGATGGGATAATTGTAATATCCAATTGCTAAAACAATGGGTCAAACTTAACTAAACAAATTATAATAAGATTATATATGTTTAGAAGCAAGAATTGGGAATGATTCATGTGATGGATCAGAATAAGGAGTTATTCACCCAATTGAAAATATTCGAGAGTTGTATGAGATACAATTGGAAGGAGTTCCTACCTAAATAACTTAGTTTTGTGTAATCAGCCTAACGCTGACTTAAAACAAAGTGAAACATGGATCTCGACCCACTAGAAAGTCTTCCAACGGGATTTTCCGAATCAAATGATGAGGGTCATTTGTTTTGAATAAAATAGTGGGAGCATATTTGATTAAAGGCCTAATTAAATATGTTGTTTTAATGATACTTATATTTTCATATTTCTCTTGTAGATTACCATGACAACAAACACATCGAACAATATTTTGCGATCCATCCTAGATAAGGAAAAATTGTCTGGGACAAATTTCCTGGATTGGCACCGTAATCTGAGGATTGTCCTCAAGCACGATAAGAAGCTGTATGTCTTGGAGACACCAGTTCCTGAGGAGGAACCTCCTAGTTCTGCACCAAAGGCAGAAAGAGATGCTTATAAGAAGCATTTCGATGATGCCAATGAAACCGCTTGCCTCATGCTTGCTACCATGAACTCTGAGTTGCAAAAGCAACACGAGAACATGTCTGCGTTCGATATGATCGTACATCTGAAAACGCTTTATCAAGAGCAAGCAAGAAATGAGAGGTTTCAGGTTTCAAAGTCCCTTTTTAACAACAAGTTAGCTGAGGGAGCCCCTGTAAGTCCCCGTGTACTCAAGATGATTGGGTATGTGGAGAACCTTGACAGATTAGGGTTTCCCCTTGGAAAAGAACTTGCGATTGATCTGATCTTGCAATCATTGCCAGAGAGCTTCAGTCAGTTTGTCCTGAATTTCAATATGAATGACTTGGACAAAAGTCTTCCAGAACTGCTAGGCATGTTGAGAACTGCTGAGCAGAATATGAAGACAAAAGGGAAATCCATTCTGATGGTCAGTAATGGAAAGAAACAGAACAAGAGGCCCATCAAACAGGGTGGTAGAGGGAAAGGCAAGGAAGTTGCCAAACCCAAACCCACTCCTCCTGTTTTGAAGCCTAGTGGAGGAATAGCAAAGGAGGGCACTTGCTTCCATTGCGGTAAGACCGGACATTGGAAGAGAAATTGCCCAAAGTACCTGGAAGATAAGAATAATGGAGTAGAGACTTCAAATTCAGGTATTTTTGTTATTGAAATTAATTTATCTACTTCTGCATCATGGGTATTAGATACTGGATGCGGTTCTCACATTTGTACTAATGTGCAGGGGCTAAAAAGGAGTAGAGATTTGGCAAAAGGTGAAGTTGACCTACGAGTTGGCAATGGAGCAAAGGTTGCTGCTTTAGCTGTAGGAACTTATGTTTTAACTTTAACTAGTGGTTTAATAATTCAGTTAGAGAACTGTTATTATGTACCTGCAATTAGCAGGAATATTGTTTCCGTTTCTTGTTTGGACAAGTTTGGTTTTTCATTCATAATAAGGAACAATTGTTGCTCCATTTATTTGAATGATATATTCTATGCTACTGCAAAAATGAATAATGGACTATATGTCCTTGATCTTGAAATGCCAATTTATAACATTAATACTAAAAGGTTGAAACCTAATGAGTTGAATCCAACTTACCTTTGGCACTGTCGATTAGGCCACATAAATGAGAAACGCATTTCCAAACTCCATAAAGATGGACTCTTGGACTCTTTTGATTATGAATCATATGAGACATGCAGATCTTGTTTAATTGGAAAGATGACAAAGTCCCCATTCACAGGAAAAGGTGAAAGGGCTAATGATCTTTTGGCACTCATACATACTGATGTATGTGGACCACTGAACATACCAGCCAGAGGAGGTTTTCAGTACTTCATCACTTTTACTGATGACTTCAGTAGATACGGATATGTGTATTTAATGAAACACAAATCTGAGTCCTTTGAAAAGTTCAAGGAATTCAAGAATGAAGTACAAAACCAACTAGGTAAGAATATTAAAGTTCTTTGATCAGATCGAGGCGGTGAATATTTAAGCCTAGAATTTGATGACCATCTAAAAGAGTATGGGATTCTATCCCAACTTACTCCTCCTGGAACACCACAATGGAATGGTGTATCTGAGAGAAGAAATCGAACCTTGTTAGACATGGTCCGATGCATGATGAGTCACGTCGATCTTCCAAACTCCTTTTGGGGACATGCATTATTAACAGCAGCTTACACACTTAACCGTGTTCCATCCAAAAAGGTTGATAAGACACCATATGAGATATGGAGTGGTAAGAAACCACATATGTCTTACATGAAGATTTGGGGTTGTGAAGTTTACGTCAAACGACAAATTTCAACCAAGCTTGAGCCCAAATCTGACAAATGCTTATTTGTGGGGTATCCTAGAGAAACAAGAGGATATTACTTCTACAATCCTTCTGAGGGCAAAGTGTTTGTCGCTCGAACTGGAGTCTTTCTGGAAAGGGATTTTATTTCCAAAGGAAACAGTGGGAAGAAAATAGAGCTTGAAGAAATTCAAGAATCACAAAACATTGAAACACCTATGGAGGAACTAGAGCGGGAAACACAAGTAGTTGTGGAAGAGCAACCTGCTCAAGTAGAACAAGACCAGCGTAGGTCAAGCAGGATACGTCACCAACCTGAGAGATATGGATATCTCATAAGTGATCAGGGTGATGTATTACTCATGGATCAAGATGAGCCTGTGACCTACAAAGAGGCCATAACTGGTCCTGAGTATGAGAAGTGGCTAGAAGCCATGAAATCTGAAATGGATTCCATGTACACAAACCAGGTTTGGACCTTGGTAGAACCTCCTATAGGAGTTAACCCTATAGGATGCAAGTGGGTCTTCAAGAAGAAGACTGACATGGATGGTAAGGTACATACCTACAAAGCAAGACTGGTTGCAAAAGGCTATAAACAAATTCATGGGGTTGACTATGATGAAACCTTTTCACCAGTTGCAATGCTTAAATCTGTTCGGATTTTACTTGCCATCGCTGCATATCATGATTATGAAATATGGCAGATGGATGTCAAAACTGCTTTCCTTAATGGGAATCTTCTTGAGGATGTGTACATGACACAACCTGAAGGATTTGACATACCACAAGATGCCCAAAAGATATGCAAGTTACAACGATCAATCTATGGATTGAAGCAAGCTTCCAGAAGCTGGAATCTTCGTTTTGATGAAACCGTAAAACAATATGGATTCATCAAAAATGAAGATGAACCTTGTGTCTACAAGAAGGTTAGTGGGAGCATGATCGTGTTTCTGGTATTATATGTATATGACATATTACTCATTGGAAACGATGTCCCTACCTTGCAACAAGTGAAGACTTGGTTAGGGAATTGTTTTTCTATGAAAGACCTAGGTGAAGCAGCCTATATATTAGGAATTAGGATCTATAGAGATAGATCACAAAAACTGCTTGGCCTAAGTCAGAGTACATACATAGATAAAGTGTTGAGACGCTTTAATATGCATGATTCCAAGAAAGGATTCATACCTATGCAACATGGTCTGTGTTTATCAAAAACACAATCCCCTTCAACTAAGGAAGAAAGGGATCGCATGAATAAGATTCCATATGCATCTGCAATAGGATCTATCATGTATGCCATGTTATGTACTCGACCAGATGTCTCGTATGCATTAAGTGCAACGAGTAGGTACCAATCTGATCCCGGTGATGCTCACTGGGTAGCTGTCAAGAATATTCTTAAGTACTTGAGAAGGACTAAGGATTCATTCTTGATATATGGAGGTCAGGAAGAGCTTGATGTAATTGGTTACACTGATGCTAGCTTCCAGACAGATAAGGATGATTTTAGATCACAATCTAGTTATGTGTTCTGTCTCAATGGTGGCGCTGTGAGCTGGAAAAGTTCAAAGCAAGAAACAGTTGCTGATTCTACAACTGAGGCCGAGTATATTGCTGCCTCAAATGCAGCAAAGGAAGCTGTTTGGATCAAGAAGTTCATTAGTGAACTTGGCATAGTCCCTAGCATTGTGGATCCCATTGGTTTATATTGTGATAACAATGGTGCTATCGCACAAGCTAAGGAGCCTAGATCTCACCAACGATCCAAACACATACTTAGGCGTTATCACCTCATTCGAGAGATAATCGATCGGGGAGATGTGAAGATATGCAGAGTACCTACACTTGACAATATCGCTGACCCATTAACAAAGCCTCTTGCGCAACAGAAGCATGATGGTCATACTAGATCTATGGGTATTAAGGGTATGCCTAATTGGCTCTAGTGCTAGTGGGAGATTGTTGGTGTAAGCCCTAGAGGCCAATACTTTTTGGTACTTGTATCGGATTATTCATTTAATAATAAAAGGCATTCTTTATTATGTTTGTCTTTCAGAATAATAAAGTCCCTAGAATAGTTAGTTTGTTTAATGAAATGTTAAGTGTGACTTAATCATGAGATCCCATTAAACATAAAGACATTATTCTTAAAATATCTGTAGTCAAGCTTTATTGCAAAGTGGGATAACATTAAAAGCATTGAGACTATTATGAAGATAGACTGATGATCACATCTCATGGATCATGGATAAAGAGTTATCAAGTCTTGACATAGGTATAAATATTAGGAGTAATATTTATACCGGATTGACCCGCTATGAGAATACTACATAGTATGTTATGCAAAGTGTCATAAGTTATTCTCATGGTGATAATGGTGTATTACCACCCTTCGACCTGAAACCACTTTGGACCCTAGATGTAGAGTCGGGTGCTTTATTGCTGATCAAACATTATCCGTAACTGGATGATCATAAAGACAGTTGATGGGCACTCCACGAAGCATGCTGAGGGACATGAGTGTCCTAGATGGAATTTGCCAATCCTGCATAACAGGAGAAATGTCTAAGGGCCCAATATTGAACTGGACAAGGATGACACAATGTATGCCTTGTGTTCAATATAGACATAGGGGCAAAAGGGTAATTGTACA
>OZ012740.1:155049047-155169824 GCA_963859935.3 Lathyrus sativus | reverse complement strand
AGTTTCTCAGACTTAATTCTGATGGGAGAAAAGATTGAAAACAACATTAAACAAGGCAGGTTCCAGACTGAGGAATCAAATGCATCTGGCAGTAATAGGAAGGCTTTTGGTGGGCGCCGTCAGGGCGAGGCAAGCGCAGTGTTTGGAGGCCGAGGCCGAGGCCGAGGCAGGGGTCTGAACCAATATAATCAGCCGCAGCAGGTGGCGAGCGTCACTATTCCATATCAACAGCCAATACAACGACAACAGCAGCAGCAGCAGCAGCAGCCACAACAGGGAGCACAGCCTGTTCAGCGAAGATTCCAGGGTGGTAAACCAAGGAGAGTATTTGAGAAGCCTCCCTCAACCTATGCAAATTTGTTACAGACGCTGTTGGATCTGAATTTGGTAGAGAAGAGAACTCTGGCACCGATAACGGGAACTCCTCCGTATGGTTATGATGCAAGCAGGCACTGTGAGTTTCATTCTGGGGCTCCGGGCCACGATGTAGAGGGTTGCCATGCTTTTAAGCATGTCGTGCAGGATCTCTTGGACAACAAAGCTATCAATTTCGGAACAGCAGGGCCGAATATAGTGCAGAAGCCCATGCCTAATCATGGGGCAAACACCATTCTAACTGAGGAAGGGTTGACTCTGATTATGAATGTCGACAATTTAAAGACGCCGCTAAGCGAGATAAAAAGCAGATTGTTGCAAGGGGGTGTTTATCCAGGATGTGACGAGTATTGCTTAGAATGCTGGACCCTAGCTGAGGGGTGTGATGATTTGAAGAAAGGCATCCAGGCTTTAATTGATGATGGCACATTGCAGTTTGACCGAGCAGCAATGGAAGAGCCTGCAGGGGCAGTAGCAGATAATCAGAGTGATGTGGCCACTGTAACGATTCCTCGGAAGACAATCACTATAACAACACCGGCTCAGCGACCGCCGATCACCATAACTAAGGCCGAACCAATCCCGTACGAGAGCACAAAAGCAGTCCCATGGTCATATGGGTTGGAAGTGTATTGTGACGGAATAAAGATTGATGTTAATAAGCAACCAGCCGAGACTGTAGAGAAGGTGGTCGGTTTAGGAGGCATGACAAGGAGTGGTAGGATCTTCATATTGCCTGAGGTAGAGGCCGAAAGACTGGCAAAGGGGAAAGGAAAAATGCTTGAAAATGTCCCAGTGCAGGCAAACGAAAAAGCATCGGCATCGAAGGATGTAGAAGAGTTCATGCGCTTGATTCAAAAAAGTGATTATAAGATTGTGGAGCATCTGCAACAGACGCCGTCCAAAATATCCATCTTGTCATTGCTCTTGTGTTCTGAAGCTCACAGAAATGCTTTGCTGAAAGTCCTGGATACCTCCTTCGTACCCCAAGACGTCTCCGTGAATCAGCTGGAAGGAGTGTTGGCACATGTGAATGCAGGCCACAGCTTGGGCTTTACCGACTTCGATTTGACCCCGAAGGGGAGAGATCATAATATGGCGCTGCACATATCTGTTGAGTGTAGAGGATCAGTAATGTCGCATGTATTGGTCGATACCGGATCATCCTTAAATGTGATGCCCAAGAAAGCGATGATGAAGCTGGATGTCAGAGGAATCTTGTGCACACCCAGTGACTTGGTAGTTAGAGCGTTTGATGGCACGCGAAGAACAGTCTTTGGATCGATAACATTGCCTCTACAGGTGGGGCCGGAGGTGTTTGCGACTGAATTCTATATCATGGATATACAGTCTGCATATAGTTGCCTGCTCGGAAGACCCTGGATTCATGGGGTTGGGGCAGTCACGTCTACCCTGCATCAGAAGTTAAAATATATGGTCGGAGACAGCGTAGTCACCGTATGCAGAGAAGAAGACATCATGGTCAGCCATCTGTCGTCATTTAAATATGTGGAGGTCGATGGAGAGATCCACGAAACACCCTGCCAGGCATTTGAAGGGTTGCGTATCAAGGACAAAGGTCCCGGGCCGAGCAGAGTGTCGGAGATAGCCGTCTCGTCGTATAAAGAAGCTCAAGCTCTGGTGGAGGCAGAAGAAGCAAAGGGCTGGGGCAAAGTGCTGGATATTCCTGTGAAGATGGACCGGTTCGGGCTGGGATACCAACCGTCGTCGTCAACACCTGTTGTGGGGGCACCCCGTTTCAGAGGGCCAATAACCATCTCTGCCAGTGGAGTATGTCATGGAACCATCAATGCTGCTTCGGAGTCTGACGAAGGAGACAACGACTGTGATATGGATGCCTGGATTCAGCCAAGCACGCCAGGACAAGGACTGTGCAACTGGTCCATTCAGGAGCTTGTTCCTGTGACTCTTAAACATTAATGATTTGTTTTATTAATTGTTGAATAATCTGATGTCTTTCCCGGGGCATCAGGATTTGCTTAGGGTTGTGCTGTTATGAACATTGCGTGTTTATCATTAAATAAAAGGCGTTTTTTTTCATGTGCAAATGTTGTGATCTCTGTTTTTCTTGTTTTGTATTTTTCAATAAAATGGCAACGTGGCTATTCGCTTTATACGCATTTTGAAGCATTTAACCATTCTTTTTGCAGGATAACATTTTCAGATGACATCCTTGAACCACCTATGACTCGTCCCGACTTCGAGCACCCGATATTTCAGGCCGAAGAAGAGGTTGTCGAAGATAGTGACGTCCCTGAAGAATTGTCTTGGTTGGTGAAACAAGAAGAGCGTGTCATTCTGCCTCACGAAGAGGTCATAGAAATTATCAACTTGGGGTCGGAAGGGGTTGAGAAGAATATTCGTATCGGAGCCGCACTGCAGAGCGATATCAAGCGAAGACTGGTTGAAATGCTCCGAGAGTATAGTGATGTATTCGCTTGGTCGTATGAAGATATGCCAGGGATCGATACAGATATGGTTGTGCACCGTCTGCCACTGAAAGAAGAATGCCCACCGGTCAAACAAAAGCTTCGCAGAACTAGACCAGACATGGCAGTAAAGATCAAAGAGGAAGTTCAAAAACAGTGGGATGCTGGTTTCCTGGCTGTGACAAAATATCCCTCATGGGTTGCTAACATCGTACCAGTGCCAAAGAAAGATGGCAAGGTTCGAATGTGCGTGGATTATAGGGATTTGAATAAAGCAAGCCCAAAGGATGATTTTCCACTTCCTCATATCGATGTGCTAGTTGACAATACTGTGTGAGGGAAAACTGTCTCACAACATACGTTCTCAAGTTTCGATGATGACAAAGTACAATCTCAGATGAATCGGAGTCGTCATGCATACTTACGATGATGACAAAGTACAACCTCAGATGAATCAGAATCATCATGCAATACTTAACATATTACATCCTTCCTATATCCTTTTAAATCATCATATTTCATTGGCAATATATGTGACTAATGTTTGGTCGTGACAAGATGCACGAAACAACAAACATATCAATTTTTGCAGTTTTTGTAGCTATGAGCCGACCATACCGTCAGCACACAGTTTCATTCAGTTCACACGGGTCAGCGCATGGAACCATGCGTCGACCGCTGACTTGGCGCATGCAGGTTTAAGAATCAGACGGCTCAGCGCATGAAGATCATGCGTCGACCGCTGACTCGGCGCATGACAGTTTGAGTGTCACACGGCTCAGCGCACGCCGACCCTATGGTCGACCGTTCGCGCGCAGAAACAGAAATTCTGCTATGTTTCATTGATCTGTCAACTGTCTGTTTTGTATATTACTATAAATAGCTGTCTTTTCAATTTTAACAACTAACATTTTTTTGAGAACATTTTTGAAAGCATTGTGAGAAAGTGTTCAGGTCAAGAAACGTGAAAGAGGTGCATCAGTGTTCTTCATCTTCATCGTTCAATCAACTCACAAATCCTCAAATTACAGATAATCAATTTTTTGCTGCGGTTTGTGGTTTGCTCGACGGTGATAAGGTTCGAACGCGTGATTGAAGATCCGGTTCGAGTGGAAGCTGGTGCAGGTGTTTCTTGGGAGAAAACCTTTGAGGTTTTACCTATCAAGACTACAGGTTTTGAAGGCTTTTGTTACGGAATCGTCGGTTCAACAATCAAGCGAGTGCGAAGGTGATTGATTAGCGGAAGGTTGATCAATCTAGTAGCTAGGGCGTTGAAAGGTTGAAGACGTTCCGGGTTCAATTTGGGTGTGTCTAAGATCAGCCGTGCCGAAGGTTTGATCAACGGAAGAGTTGTCAATAAGGTGGCTGCAATCGGAGGTCATTCACATCAAATTGGAGGACTTGATTCATCTTGAATCAAGGGGCAAGAAGTGGTAGAAATTATCAGCAACATTAAGATTGTTTGTATCAATTGTCTATCGATTCTTGTGTATAACTGTTCTACCAAACAGGTGATATCTATTCAATACATATCTCAATTCTCATTGTAGAATTGAGGGCAGACGTACCCCAACGCGAGGACGACTGGGGGAACTGCCTCATCAAATCTTGTGTTCCTTTATTTTCTGCATTTTCAATTTCAGCTTAAAAATTAAGTGATTCTAGAATAAGTGATTTTGTCAAATTGTAGTATTGATTGAGTGAGTTGGTGAAACACTGTTTTTTAACTACTAAGTACAATAGAAATACTGTACTAAGGCTTTTTCAATCACTCATTCAACACAAATATCATTTAAGGTATTTGTGCACACCAACTGTTCGACAAAAGTGCTGAACTAAAATTGCCTTAATTTTGCTGCTAGTTTTGTGCACACCAACTGTTCGACAAAAGTGCTGAACTAAAATTGCCTTAATTTTGCTGCTAGTTTTGTGCACACCAACTGTTCGACAAAAGTGCTGAACTAAAATTGCCTTAATTTTGCTGCTAGTTTTGGTGTAATTTTTGATCATTGGAATAAGGAAATAGTACGAGTGAATCACATCTGAGTTTTGCATAAAAGTGTGTAGTGATTTACTATCCGTTATCGTCTTAAATTCATCTGCTTGACGCATATCCGGCTCTCCAATAGTGGTTCGTTTTAGACTATATTTTCCAAGGCCGCTTCCGCATTTGAAAACAATTTTGAAAACCAATTTTATTGGTAGCGCCACTCAAATTTTTAAAAGGGATCTATTCAACCCCCCCTTCTAGATCCGTGCCTTAGTCTAACAAGTGGTATCAAGAGCTCCGGTTCTCCGGTGCTTCAAATACAACATTGATAGAATAATGGCTAACGAACCAAAAGGGGCGTACAATAGAGCTCCCGTTTTTAACGGTGAAAATTATAGCTATTGGAAAGACTGTATGCGGGTGCACATTAATTCCATAGATAGAAAGATATGGAACGTTATTCTCAATGGTCCGATTGAAATAACCATGACAAATGAGAATAACGAAGTTGTGCCAAAGCCCGAAGCACAATGGACCGACGACGATGAGCGAAAGTATAATTACGATTGGAAAGCTAAGAACATTCTAATCTCCTCATTAGGTGTAGATGAATACTACCGTGTATCCCATTGCCCTACGGCTAAGACTATGTGGGATGCACTACAAATTGCCCATGAGGGGACAAACGATGTTAAGTTGGCTCGAATCAACACTCTTATACAAGAGTTTGATCTTTTTTTCATGGAGCAAGGGGAAACCATTGCTGACATGCAAAAGAGATTTACTCATCTCATAAACAGATTACATTCACTAGGAAGACCTATTTCCAATGATCTTGCTACTAATAAAGTTTTGAGATGTCTTAGCAGGGAATGGCAGCCGAAAGTGACCGCCATCAAAGAGGCAAATGATCTTACGGTATTAGACCTGACTACATTGTTTGGCAAACTACAAGAGCATGAACAGGTACTCTTGAGTCTTGACCAACATGAAAGGAAAGAAAAGAAGGACAAAGTAAAGATGAGTGAAAAGAAGTCCATAGCTCTTAAGGCTTCTTCCTCGAAGTCTAAAGCAAAAGAGCAAAGTGATTATTCTTCAAGCGACGACGAAGAAGAAGACATAAATGAGGACATGGGGCTGTTCGTTAAACGGTATAACCGGTACGTGAGAAAGAACGGCATCCAACATTCGGAGAAGAACCTGGTAAATTTCCGAAGGCAATCAAGGTTCTCCAAAGATGACAATCAAAAAGGCAAAAAGACTAGAGGAACGTGCTATAAATGTGGAAAGCCCGGTCACTACAAACCGGACTGTCCAATGAACAACAAGGGAAAAGAAATGGAACAATCGAAGTCACATAAGAGAGCATCAAAGCCTAGGAGGGCGTACATCGCATGGGAAAGCGACAGTGATTCTTCCTCCTCTAATGAAAGCTCTAGTGATGAAGAAGAGTCCGTGAATCTATGTCTCTCCGCAAATCAGAAAAAGAAAAAGAAACAGGTACGTCACTCTAGATATAATATGTCATCTAATATGTCTCATTCCGAATTACAAACCGCATTCGATGTTTTACACAAGGAAGCAACTGAAGCCTTTAAGAAACTTGCTTCTAATAGAAGAATTTTTACATATTTAGAGCACAAAGTCTTAGAGTCCGAAAAGAAATTAGAGGACCTTAAGGCTTCCATTGTGAAAGATAATGAATCGGATTGTAAGGACAATAGTAATCCTTTCAACTTTGGTTGTGATACTTGTCATATTTGGCAAGGTGAGGTTAGAAACCTTAAGGCCAAATTAGACAAGGCACTTGAACCTAAAATTACATTTGCAATCGATAAAAAGGATTTTAGAAAAAGTATGATAAACCCATATCAAAAATATGCATATGTAATTAGGGATCAAGCAAGTGAAAGTGATTCTAATGTCGACTTTGTATGCTTTTACTGTTGCAAGAAAGGCCACTCCATTGGTAAATGTCGATTTAGGAGATTTCTTGTTCCTAAAGGCATCTACCAATGGTTGCCCAAACGCAACCGTTTTGTCGCTAACCTATTAGGACCCAATATGCCATTGGGTACCTCCCTTTTCTGAGTTATATTTTGACAGGTGAAATGTGTCGAGTCCACCGAGAGAAGATGGGTTCTTGATAGTGGGTGCTCAAGGCACATGTCTGGAGACATATCCTTATTCATAGACTTCGTGGCTAAGAAGAAAGGGTATGTAACATACGGTGATAACAACCGCGGAGCGATACTAGGTAAAGGTAGTATAGGTAATCCCTCCTCTACTACAATTTCCGATGTGTTGCTTGTCGAAAACCTTAAACATAATCTCCTTAGCATTAGCCAATTATGCGACAAAGGTTACAATGTTTCCTTTTCAAAAGATTGCTGCAAAATTGTGCATGAAAGTGATAAGAAGAATGTGTTTATTGGTTTTAGAGTAAACAATGTGTATATGCTTGACTTGAATGTGGTATCCCCAACAAGCGATCAATGTCTCATATCTATGAGTGAAGACTCATGGCTATGGCATAGGCGCTTAGCGCATGTCAACTTTGACTTACTCAATAAGATTGTCTCAAAAGATCTAGTACTAGGACTTCCCAAAATTAAGTTCACCAAGGATCACCTTTGTGATGCTTGTCAAAAAGGAAAACAAACGAGGATCTCCTTTAAATCCAAAAAGATTATTTCAACAACGAGACCTCTTGAACTACTTCATATGGACTTGTTTGGGCCGTCTAGGATCAAAAGTCTAGGAGGAAACTATTACGGATTCGTAATAGTGGACGACTTTTCTAGGTTCTGTTGGACCATCTTCTTAGTGAGTAAAAGTGACACGTTTGCCGCTTTTGAGAGATTTGCCAAGCTCTCCCAAAATAAGTTAAATACAAACATTGTGTCAATAAGAAGTGACCACGGAGGTGAATTTGAAAATCATTTATTTGAAGAATATTGCGGTAACCATGGCATCGATCATAACTTCTCGGCTCCACGAACTCCTCAACAAAATGGGGTTGTGGAGCGTAAAAACAGAATTTTAGAAGAATTGGGAAGAACAATGATTAATGATAGTGGTTTACCAAAATACTTTTGGGCCGACGCCATTAGTACGGCATGTTATGTTTTGAATAGGGTACTCATCCGCCCCATTCTAAACAAAACTCCGTATGAACTTTTAAAAGGGCGAAAGCCTAATGTTTCTCACCTTCATGTTTTTGGATGCAAGTGCTTTGTATTAAACAATGGAAAGGAAAACTTGGGCAAGTTTGATTCAAAAGCCGATGAAGGCATTTTTCTAGGGTACTCGCAATCAAGTAAAGCATATAGGATTTATAATAAAAGATTACTAGCTGTTGAAGAGTCTGTGCACGTTACGTTTGATGAGTCCTATCCGAGAAATGTCGGAAAGGATAGTGTTGTTCATGGTGCAGGTACATCCACAGAAGACATACTCAAAGGTGGCGAAACGGGGATTGATCAACCCGATAGAGTCAAAATTGAGGAGGATAAGGATGCACACCATGAGGTAACTGAGGAAGCTCATCCGCCTACAAACGATGATCTCCCTCAAGCTTGGAAGTCGTGTAAAGATCATCCAATTGACAATATTCTCGGAGACATCACAAAGGGAGTCACCACTCGATCTAAGCTAAGTAACTTTTGTTATCACTTCGCTTTCGTTTCACAAATAGAGCCTAAAAACCCCAAAGAGGCCCTACTCGATGAGCACTGGTTTTTATCGATGCAAGAGGAACTAAATCAGTTTAAAAGAAACGAGGTATGGGACCTTGTCCCTCCTCCGCGAGGCCATCGAGTAATCGGCACCCGATGGGTGTTTAGGAACAAGTTGGACGAAAACGGGGTAATAACCCGTAATAAAGCGAGATTGGTCGCTCAAGGGTATAACCAAGAGGAAGGCATCGACTATGAGGAAACTTATGCGCCGGTTGCCCGACTCGAGGCTATACGCCTTTTACTCGCCTTTGCATGTGCAAAGGATTTTAAGTTATTTCAAATGGATGTTAAAAGTGCGTTCCTTAACGGTCACATAAATGAAGAAGTATATGTGTCTCAACCTCCCGGTTTTGAATCTCATGAATACCCTGAACATGTTTACAAGTTAAAAAGAGCTTTATATGGTCTCAAACAAGCTCCTAGAGCTTGGTATGAGCGACTAAGTAAGTTTTTACTTAATCAGGGGTACTCACGAGGAAAGGTTGACACTACACTCTTCATTAAACGTCAAGGAAAGCACTTGATTTTGGTGCAAATCTATGTTGACGATATTATATTTGGATCCACTAACATGAATCTCGTGAGAGAGTTTTCTGACCTCATGCAGGGCGAATTCGAGATGAGTATGATGGGGGAGCTCACATACTTCCTCGGCCTGCAAATTAAACAACTCCAAGAAGGGACATTCGTGAGCCAAACAAAATATTGTTTGGACTTGATCAAGAGATTTGACATGGCAAAATCCAAGGCCATAGACACCCCAATGCCTACATGCGTAAATTTGGATAAAGATGAAAATGGCAAGGACGTAGAGGTAAAACGATATAGAGGTATGATTGGTTCACTTCTCTATCTTACTGCGTCACGTCCTGATATTATGTTTAGTGTGTGCATGTGTGCACGATACCAATCATGTCCCAAAGAATCCCACCTAAAAGCTGTTAAACGAATTCTTCGATACCTGTCAGGTACCCCGAAGTATGGATTGTGGTATTCTAAGGGTAGTGATTGCTCGTTGGTAGGTTACTCCGATTCCGACTTTGCCGGGTGCAAATCGGATAGGAAAAGCACTAGTGGTACATGTCATTTGTTTTCAAACTCCTTGGTTAGTTGGCATAGCAAGAAACAAGTTTCAGTTGCTTTATCAACGGCCGAGGCGGAATACGTTGCCGCTGGTAGTTGTTGTGCTCAAATTCTGTGGATTAAGCAACAACTACTAGATTTCAATCTTAAACTTGAACGTATTCCTATCCTATGTGACAACACTAGCGCTATTAACCTTACCAAAAATCCCGTATTACACTCTCGCACTAAACATATAGAAATTCGACACCATTTTCTTAGGGACCATGTTGAGAAAGGTGATGTTGTATTTGAACACGTTGACACTAAAAACCAACTAGCGGACATTTTCACAAAGCCGCTAGCAACGGAACCTTTCTTTCATATCCGCCGAGAACTTGGCATCCTCGACATTTCGGAACGGGAATAATATTTGCTGATGTTATCTTATTTCATTCAAATAATCATGCTGTTGTACTTCTAACAATTTGATATTCGTGTAAGTACAAGTATGTTGTTTATCAAGCTACTGCGGCATTAAGGTGATATTGTGCCATTTCTCTCTCTCTCTCTAATAACTCTCATGATCAACAATTGTATCGTTTGACCTATGTTGCATATGTATGACACTTTTTTTTGTATGATAAATTGTTTGGATGCAAATTGTTTTGTGGCATTTTAGGTAGGCATCAAATATGGCTTGATATCTGACATTAAGTGCAAATCTGCATTTGTGCATCCGAACTGAGCTACACACCAAATCTGAACAGTTCAACTCTTTTTCAACAAGAATGAATGAAAGATTTGCAGCTTTCACAACTGCCCATGGATACCAAGAAACAGTCGTCTCTCGCAGCATCAATCGCCTGAATCAAGCAGTGGATTACCTCACTGATATGGCTGATCCATATCGTTATCCGTCTTCCTTTGATATGGGCAAGGGACAAGGATATTAGTCATTTGTTTTTGCATTTGCTCATTCTCCATGCTGTTTTTGTTATCATGTTCTGTTTTATCTCTCCTAAGTGCACACTAATGTTTGTTTTACAGTCTTGATTCCTATAAAATGTTATGACTTATGTGTCCTTAATCTGGTTTAATCTATTTTCAATATTTTGCTCATTGTCAATATTTTGTGTGGATATTGGTATATGATTACTTATAGCCTGTTGAGTATTTTGTTAATTGTTAATATGCCAAAACTTTACCTTTCTCCATCTCTTTTTGATGTTGTCAAAGGGGGAGAAAAGACAAGTAGATTGTAGATCACAACAGCTATGACTGTAAAAGAAAGGGGGAGCTTACTACTATGTTAAAGATATCGCATGTTGTGTTCACCAAGCTTCGCACAGGTTTGTCATCATCAAAAAGGGGGAGAATGTGAGGGAAAACTGTCTCACAACATACGTTCTCAAGTTTCGATGATGACAAAGTACAATCTCAGATGAATCGGAGTCGTCATGCATACTTACGATGATGACAAAGTACAACCTCAGATGAATCAGAATCATCATGCAATACTTAACATATTACATCCTTCCTATATCCTTTTAAATCATCATATTTCATTGGCAATATATGTGACTAATGTTTGGTCGTGACAAGATGCACGAAACAACAAACATATCAATTTTTGCAGTTTTTGTAGCTATGAGCCGACCATACCGTCAGCACACAGTTTCATTCAGTTCACACGGGTCAGCGCATGGAACCATGCGTCGACCGCTGACTTGGCGCATGCAGGTTTAAGAATCAGACGGCTCAGCGCATGAAGATCATGCGTCGACCGCTGACTCGGCGCATGACAGTTTGAGTGTCACACGGCTCAGCGCACGCCGACCCTATGGTCGACCGTTCGCGCGCAGAAACAGAAATTCTGCTATGTTTCATTGATCTGTCAACTGTCTGTTTTGTATATTACTATAAATAGCTGTCTTTTCAATTTTAACAACTAACATTTTTTTGAGAACATTTTTGAAAGCATTGTGAGAAAGTGTTCAGGTCAAGAAACGTGAAAGAGGTGCATCAGTGTTCTTCATCTTCATCGTTCAATCAACTCACAAATCCTCAAATTACAGATAATCAATTTTTTGCTGCGGTTTGTGGTTTGCTCGACGGTGATAAGGTTCGAACGCGTGATTGAAGATCCGGTTCGAGTGGAAGCTGGTGCAGGTGTTTCTTGGGAGAAAACCTTTGAGGTTTTACCTATCAAGACTACAGGTTTTGAAGGCTTTTGTTACGGAATCGTCGGTTCAACAATCAAGCGAGTGCGAAGGTGATTGATTAGCGGAAGGTTGATCAATCTAGTAGCTAGGGCGTTGAAAGGTTGAAGACGTTCCGGGTTCAATTTGGGTGTGTCTAAGATCAGCCGTGCCGAAGGTTTGATCAACGGAAGAGTTGTCAATAAGGTGGCTGCAATCGGAGGTCATTCACATCAAATTGGAGGACTTGATTCATCTTGAATCAAGGGGCAAGAAGTGGTAGAAATTATCAGCAACATTAAGATTGTTTGTATCAATTGTCTATCGATTCTTGTGTATAACTGTTCTACCAAACAGGTGATATCTATTCAATACATATCTCAATTCTCATTGTAGAATTGAGGGCAGACGTACCCCAACGCGAGGACGACTGGGGGAACTGCCTCATCAAATCTTGTGTTCCTTTATTTTCTGCATTTTCAATTTCAGCTTAAAAATTAAGTGATTCTAGAATAAGTGATTTTGTCAAATTGTAGTATTGATTGAGTGAGTTGGTGAAACACTGTTTTTTAACTACTAAGTACAATAGAAATACTGTACTAAGGCTTTTTCAATCACTCATTCAACACAAATATCATTTAAGGTATTTGTGCACACCAACTGTTCGACAAAAGTGCTGAACTAAAATTGCCTTAATTTTGCTGCTAGTTTTGTGCACACCAACTGTTCGACAAAAGTGCTGAACTAAAATTGCCTTAATTTTGCTGCTAGTTTTGTGCACACCAACTGTTCGACAAAAGTGCTGAACTAAAATTGCCTTAATTTTGCTGCTAGTTTTGGTGTAATTTTTGATCATTGGAATAAGGAAATAGTACGAGTGAATCACATCTGAGTTTTGCATAAAAGTGTGTAGTGATTTACTATCCGTTATCGTCTTAAATTCATCTGCTTGACGCATATCCGGCTCTCCAATAGTGGTTCGTTTTAGACTATATTTTCCAAGGCCGCTTCCGCATTTGAAAACAATTTTGAAAACCAATTTTATTGGTAGCGCCACTCAAATTTTTAAAAGGGATCTATTCAACCCCCCCTTCTAGATCCGTGCCTTAGTCTAACATACTGCTCAATACTCCGTATTCTCCTTCATGGATGGCTTCTCATGCTATAATCAGATTAAAATGGCGCCAGAGGATATGGAGAAGACTACTTTCATAACGTCTTAGGGAACATTTTGTTACAAAGTGATGCCCTTTGGTTTGAAGAATGCGGGGGCAACGTGTCAGCGTGCGATGACGACTCTTTTCCATGATATGATGCATAAAGAGATCGAAGTTTATGTTGACGATATGATTGCCAAATCCCAGACGGAGGAAGAGCATCTGGTGAATCTGCTGAAGTTATTTAAAAGGCTTAGGAAGTTCAGGCTGAGACTGAACCCTAACAAATGCACCTTCGGGGTGAGATCGGGTAAACTGCTGGGGTTTATCGTAAGCGAAAGAGGAATAGAGGTCGATCCTGCTAAAATAAAAGCGATTCAAGAAATGCCGACGCCTAAAACAGAGAAAGAGGTGCGCGGGTTTTTAGGGAGGTTGAACTACATCGCTCGGTTCATATCTCACCTAACTGCTACGTGCGAACCATTGTTCAAGTTGCTGAAGAAAGATCAAGCTGTGACGTGGAACGAAAATTGTCAAAAGGCGTTCGACAAAATAAAGCAGTATTTGCAGGAGCCTCCAATTTTGATACCCCCAGTGGCAGGTAGACCCTTGATTATGTATTTGACAGTTCTTGAGGGAAGCATGGGTTGTGTTCTCGGTCAGCACGACGAGACAGGGAGAAAAGAGCATGCGATCTATTACTTGAGTAAGAAATTTACAGATTGTGAATCTCGATACTCAATGCTTGAGAAAACTTGTTGCGCGCTAGCCTGGGCCGCCAAGCGTTTGAGGCAATACATGCTGAATCATACAACCATGCTCATCTCGAAGATGGATCCTATCAAATATGTATTCGAAAAGCAGGCGTTGTCAGGGAGAATTCCCCGTTGGCAGATGGTCTTGACTGAATATGACATTCAATACGTCTCGCAAAAGGCTATAAAGGGGAGTGTGCTGTCTGAGTACTTGGCTGAGCAGCCTATTGAAGATTACCAATCGATGAGGTTTGATTTTCCTGACGAGGATATCATGTACCTAAAGATGAAAGATTGTGAAGAGCCGTTGCCAGACGAAGGACCAGAGTTGGGTTCCAAATGGAAGATGATATTTGACGGAGCTGTGAATGCTTACGGTAGCGGAATAGGGGCAATCATCACTACGCCACACGGGTCGCACATCCCGTTTACTGCCCGATTGACCTTTGCAGTTACCAATAATGAGGCCAAATATGAAGCTTGTATAATGGGGCTTGAAGAAGCCATTGATTTGCGAATCAAGAATCTGGACGTATACGGAGATTCAGCTCTGGTGGTGAATCAGATAAAAGGGGAATGGGAGACACGTCAGCCCAACTTGATAGATTACATGAATTATGCAAGGAGGTTGTTGCCTTTCTTCGACAAGGTTGAATTGCATCACGTACCGAGAGCAGAAAATCAAATGGTTGACGCCCTGGCCACTTTGTCTTCCATGTACAAGGTCAACTTCTGGAACGAGGCTCCCCGAATCATTATCTCTCGGCTTGACAAACCAGCTTTCGTATTTGCTATTGATGAAGCATCCGACGACAAACCATGGTATTTTGATATCCTTAATTTTCTGAAGAATAAAGAGTATCCGGCTAGGGCATCCAGTCAAGATCAGAAGACTCTCAGGAGATTAGCGGGTAATTTCTATTTGAATCCAGATGGTGTCTTGTACAGAAGAAACCACGACTTGGTGCTGTTGCGTTGTGTAGACGAAAGAGAGGCAAAGCTGCTCATGGAGGAAATACATGAAGGTACCTTTGGTACGCATGCTGGTGGGCATGCTATGACGAGGAAGCTGCTGCGGGCAGGTTATTTTTGGCTGACTATTGAAACTGACTGTTTCAAGTTTGCAAGGAAGTGCCACAAGTGCCAAATCTATGCTGATAAGATCCATGTGCCTCCGAGTCCTCTAAATGTGATGTCATCGCCATGGCCATTCTCGATGTGGGGAATCGATATGATTGGAAAGATCGAGCCGACGGCTTCTAATGGGCACCGGTTCATTCTAGTAGCAATCGATTACTTCACCAAGTGGGTAGAGGCGGCATCTTACGCAAATGTAACTAAGCAGGTGGTGGCCAGATTCATCAAGAGAGATATCATTTGCCGATATGGGATCCCCGAGCGGATAATCACGGACAACGGATCAAACCTGAACAACAAAATGATGAAGGAGCTCTGTCAGAATTTCAAGATCGAACATCACAACTCCTCCCCTTACCGACCCAAGATGAATGGCGCTGTCGAGGCGGCCAATAAGAATATCAAGAAGATCGTTCAGAAAATGGTGGTGACCTATAAGGATTGGCACGAGATGCTACCTTTTGCTTTGCACGGTTATCGTACGACGGTAGGCACATCAACCGGGGCAACCCCGTTCTCGTTGGTATACGGAATGGAAGCAGTACTATCGTTGGAAGTTGAGATCCCTTCTCTGAGAGTACTACGAGACGTCCAACTAGATGAGGCAGAATGGGTGAAGGATAGGTTGAACCAACTGAGTTTGATGGATGAGAAGAGACTAGCTTCTCTAGCATACGGTCGTTTGTACCAGAGCCGAATGAAGAAAGCATATGATAAGAAGATACGTCCGCGGAGCTTTCAGACGGGCGACCTTGTGCTGAAAAGGATTCTCCCGCCGCAGGCAGATCACAGGGGCAAGTGGACCCCCAACTACGAAGGGCCATACGTTGTCAGGAAAGTCTTTTCAGGAGGAGCTTTATTGTTGTCCACTATGGACGGTGAAGACTTTACGTCGCCTGTGAATTCGGACGCAGTTAAAAAATACTTTGCTTAAAATTGACCCGCTGGACAGAAAAAGAGAGTCCAGGCAAAAATGGGGCATCCTGGCGAACCAAAAACAGAATGAAAGGTTCGGGCAAAAGTTAGGGATAAATTGAAAAAATGTACACCCGCGAAGTTGAAAACCTACACTGGGCGGCTTCGGCAAAAAAAGGGTATCCCGGTGAACTGAAAACCCGTAAAGGGCGGTTCACGCAAAAGTTAGGGATTTGAAAAGCAAATGACTGCGGTCCGAATTTGATACTGCATTGAGCATTGGTGCGGGAGAATATACCTGAGGAGTCGATTATCGGATACAACCTCTTCGGAAGTGTGGATACCGGGAAAGCATTAGAGTCGGGCGAGTCATGGGAGGATCAGTTCGTGGTGTTCATCTACATCCCGTTGCCGACATGTGTACAAATTTAGTTTGTCAATATATTTATGCTTCTTGTGCATACTTGTATATTTGCTTTGCGTAGCTTCCTCTTTTCAGGAGTTACATCCCGTGTACAAACACTCCGCCCATTCGGGGGCCCAATCAATAAAATATGTTATTCAGTACTTGATGCTGGTTCTTTACTGTTTTGTGCATGATAAAGCGCCTAAGTTTACTGAAACTAGCATGGGTATAACATCACTGGCCCTTGCCAACAATTGCTAAAGCTTTGAATTAACTGAAAATAACGTCACTAACCTGAATCGATTTGGTTGCATAGGCTTGTCTTGTCTTGTTTGGGTTGTTGCAGGTTTCATAGTCGTACGAGGAAGACGATCAAAAGATTGCAGTAATGAAAGGCTCGACCCCCACGCAGGTCATGCATGTGCTTCCTGAAGAAGGATCGAATTCCCCAGCTAGCCGTAGCTTATCCAAAGGACATGCTCCAGCAAAGTCATTCATCCTCAGCAGAGTTTGGCGATTCCAAGATTATAAGGCTGTATTCAGACAGTGTATCTCAAGCTGAGTTGGTTTAGTCGCAGAAGATTAATATTTGTGAGTTGTATTCAGGCAGTTTACCTTTCCCCGCAGGGTCAGTTACTCTCCCCCAGCGGAGCCAGTTGATCTTTCCCAAGAGAATCAGCCCCTCCCCAGCGGAATCCTCTTCTCGGCAAGTATTTTCATTCCTCCCAGTGGAAATCGAAGATTAAGACTCTCCCCGGCATAGTTGGTTGTGGGTCCTGGCATTTATTTTGCCGAAATACCGTGTGATATCAGTTCACTCTCCAGCAGAAGTTCGATCATACCAGGCGCGTCTGCTATTCTCCAGCAGAGCTATATTCCCCAGCAGGGTGTTACTTCAATGAGGTGCTTGGTTTAAGTTCCCAATTTCCCAACTGAGTCGACTTCACTCTCCCAGCATTTATTTTGCTGGAATAATCCTGTAGCACCTAGCTATTCCCAGCGGAGTCGGCATTGTCTTCAGCATTTATTTTGCTGAAGCAGTTTCTGCATCCCAGCAATTCGAGTCTGCATCTGCATCGGCATATAGTGTCATATTTGCATCGGCATATAGTGTCATACTTGCATCCACCAAATAAAAGCGTAGCATTCCCATGTCGAATGGAGCATTGCATCGTCGTCAAACATACGCATTTTTGAAACATAAACTAGGTTGGCTAACCGTTGGTTTCAAGTATTGTTTCTCTTGCAGGTGGGAGAAGTTCTTGCTCCAATAAATCAATAAACATCCGAGGTCTCGGCGTGAGACATCCCATGAAGTGTCAGCTTCGGCATTATACCCCACAGAATTATCATGATGAAGTTCTCTTTGTCTCCGAGCAGAGTTATTTGTGAATTTCTCGTGTTTTCCCCGCCAGAGTGAGTAGGCAAAATTTCTCCTCATTCCCAAGCAGAGTTGTTTGTCATCAACGGGTTTCAGGAATCAGAATTTCAGAGGCCACCGCCGGTTATCAGAACAGGCGTCCGGTAGTTCGGTTTTCAGATATCCCCAGTAGAGTCCGCTTCAACGTCGCTGCCACGTCAGTACTAAGAAGTTTGTGGTTTGGGACCAACGGAAGGATGAATCCTGATGAGGACAATTTTATTGACAGGTTTTCTTCGTGCTAGAAAAGTGGGGTCCTAACGTGGACATATTTATTTCTTCATGGTTGATAAGAGGTGCTAGTCCTAACGTGGACAGGTTCGATTTTTCAGAATTGTTGGAATGTGGAGTCCTAACGTGGACATTTCTTCCAGTTTGACGGTATGTGTTAGTCCTAACGTGGATGGATTTGATTTCTTGGTATTGATCGAAGGTGGAGTCCTGACGTGGACAAAGTTAGTTACTCTTCGTGTTGGTGTCCTGATGTGGACCGTTTATTGCCAGCAGATGTCTTTATTCGTAATGGTGAAATGTGCGTCCTGACGTGGACAAGTTTGTAGTTCTTTGTGATGACAAGATACTAGAGTCCTGACGCGGACAAATTTATCCTTCTTCGTGTTGTTGGCAAAGTATGAGTCCTAACGTGGACAAGTCTTATTTCCCCAGCAAGTCGAAGACGCGCGAGTCCTGACGTGGACAGGTTCGATTACTTCAGCAGGTTGAGATGTGAGTCCTGACGTGGACAAGTCTCACTTCCCCCAGTGGGTCGAAGGTGCATGAGTCCTAACGTGGACAACTCTTATTTCCCCAGCAAGTCGAAGACGCGCGAGTCCTGACATGGACATGTTCTATTACTTCAGCAGGTTGAGATGTGAGTCCTGACGTGGACAAGTCTCACTTCCCCCAGTGGGTCGAAGGTGCATGAGTCCTGACGTGGACAAGGTTTTATTTCCTCAGCGAGTCAAGAGGTGAGTCCTGACGGGGACAAATCAAGACGACACGGTTTCCTTACGTGGAAAGAAGGGAGTCCTTACATGGATAAAGCAAGGTGAAAGTTGAGTCCTTACGCGGACGTATCAGACTGGAGTCCTTACGTGGACAGATGAAGAAGTATTCCTTACGTGGAAAAATGGGAGTCCTTACGTGGACCAATCAAGAAGATTATTTTTTCCTAACGTGGAAAAGTGGGTCCTAACATGGACGATGTAGTCCTGACGTGGACGATGTATTCCTAACGTGGAAAGATTGATTCCTTACGTGGAAGAAAAATGATTCCTTACGTGGAAAAGAGATTGTGTTCCTGACGTGGGAAGGTGGGTCCTTACGTGGACGGAGTTGTATTCCTTACGTGGGAAGAAGAGAGGTTCTCTTATGTGGAAAGATGATGATTCCTGACGTGGAAAGACGCATTCCTAACATGGAAAGCAGAGGTATTCCTAACGTGGAAAGATATTATTCCTAACATGGAAGAGTTTAGTCCTAACGTGGACGATTTATTTCTGATGAGAGGCAGACGAGCCATCCCCAGTGAAGCTGTCGAGATTTTTCCTAACAGGGACAAGTTTGGTTGAGATTTCTTTGTGTTGACGACACAGGCGTCCTAACGTGGACAAGCAAAGTTTTATTCTTGCAATGATAGAAGCTTTTCGGGCTGACGAAATAATCCCCAAGCAGTGGTGTAGTTCATTTCTGCGGTTGGCAAATTTCTGGGTTCTTAGTATTCAACCGTCTCGTACCGCGAATGTCTGAAGGCTCCGGGCTTTTCACCCAATCGGGTCCAAGTCGCTTGAATAGGGGCAGCTGTTGCACCCTAAAATTTGCTCAACCTTATTCACTTGGTTTATGTTTCAATATTATTAGCATTTGCATATAGAGTCATGTACATAGCCTAACCATCTGCATAGCATAAGCATAGCAAGTCATCCAACAGGGGACCAATCATTATTCTCATCTCTATGAGCCTATCAAGAGGTTATTATTCTAATTCAATCCCATTCAAGTCATCAGAAATAATTTGAAAGATAAGAAGTCATTGGATCAAGCAGTGCATCTATCTCCTATCTGAGTGTATTAGAAGATCACCAAAGAAGTTGTGAGCTGTAAATGGAGGTCATGGAGAGTATGTGGACCTCATGGAAGACTTATAAAGTCATTGGGAGAAGGAGACAGGTCATTGGTGTGATCACAAGAATTGCAGTTGAAGGCAGCCAACTAGGGTTTCATCTGGGGTCAACTCTAGGTCAATTGACTGATTGAAAGGCATTAAGGGCTATTGGAAAGATGTGGGGTTCATCATTTGACATGTAAAGAAGGATATGTTGTTATGCTAAGAATAAATCAAGAGGAATCAAGGAGAAGAGGAGTTTCTAAATTAGGGTTTCTATGTAAAATCCCCTAGTTTAGGTCAAATTTCCAAGCAAGATAAGTCAAAATTCAAGCTTCAAATGGATCCTTGGCCAACATGAAACTTGTAGAGGACCTCAAGACCTTTAATTTGAGTGGTGGAAGACACTAAGGAGATTTATAGAACTCAAGTTATGGTCCTTGCAAGTTACAGGTTATCTGAGGTATCTGAAATTTTGTCTATGAAAGTGACTTGACTTCCAAGCTATTTTTACCCCTCAAGGAGATTTAAAATGAATTTCTGGTCAACATAAGAGTTGTTCCTCATTGTCTTAGCTTTCTATAATGGTATATTATTCCTTAATATGATTTGTGGAACTCTACTTATGGTCTTGGCAAGCAAAGGGTATTTTGGTCATCTGAGAATTACAAGTCATTTCAAGCCTATGCCCAAAACTCATACAAGGAAGCTTCAAATGGAAAATTTTACAACATCAAACTTGTTCCAAATGACATTTTGAGTCTAGAAAGGTGACCATGAGAGATTGGAAAGGTTCATAGCACAAGGTTTCAAAATTGGTGGATTTAATGAATAAAAAAGGACTTAAAAATGAGATTTTTCATATTTTGGCCAAATGAGGTGAAATTATAGGTCATTTTGAATGGAAAAATCATTTTGAGAACATTGGATGAAGTAGAATTTTGAGCTTGGTTCAAGTTTTGAAAGTTATTCAAGGTTACTTGTAATGAAAGTTACATAATCCAAAGTGTAAGGAAGGTGTGCATGAGAAGCTTCTCCAAAGTTCTAGGAGGTTCTAATGTCATGTATATATTGAATTGAGAGGTTTCATGCCATGGTTGGTGCTTCATATTGTTCATAACACCAAGTTTCACACACTTTTTCCAATTTGCAAAATCAACTCAAACTCTCCCAAATCTCCATCAATTCTCACAATTCTTGATCTGATCTTCATCATCATCATCCATATATCATAATTCACACAATCATTTGGTAAATTGAAGGAGGATTCGAGCTGTGCAAGTTCACCATTCAAAGTGCAAGAATTTTGGAATTGGGAGATTCAAAGCCTTGGAGCATCATTTGTTGCATACAGAAATCATCATTAAGTTCATTGATCAGTTTTCAATCATCTCCAGCCTTGGATCAAGAGGATTTGGTACCTGTTTTCATCAATTGCACCAGGTATGTTTATCCTTCGAATTGCATGTTTAGGTGAGAATTATTAGGTTTTGTTAGCATAGAAAGGTTAAGATAGGATAGATGACTGAGTTTGGTGAGTTTGGAGAGTTTTCATGAAGCTTGATCATGGAGTGCAAGAACTGTTAGGGTTTGTATCTCTTGGAATATTGCACGAAAATCTTAGTTCATTAGCTTGTTGTGATCAGCATAAGACATAGATAATGTTAGGATATAATTGAACAAGGTTTGGAAGATTTGATACCAGGTGAAAATGGTGGATTCCAACTGTTATGTGTATCGGGTTCCATTGTTGCTTGAGTTTTAGGGAGAACTATGGGCATGGCTGTGTAGAGGGGAGGATTTAGAGCAACTTTGCTCTTTGTATCGAGTGAATTCATGGAGAATGGAGAGAGAACAAGGAGATGGAAGATGCGTGCATGGGACTGTTTTTTTTCAGAAACCCTAGAGGACACTTGGGGACGATGATGGACAACCGTCGGATTTGTTATTTGACCTTGACTGAAGATCTAATCGTGTGGCTGTCATTTAAATGGAAAACGGAGGGAGAGACCAAAGTGAAACGCAGCGTTTCACTTAAACGCGCGTCTGGGCTGGGTCCAACATTTCTATCCCCACCCCCTGCTTGATAAGCCCAATGAATTACACTTGATTATGTTGCTATTCACACCGAGGATTTAACCTTTTTCTTTGGTTTTTTTTAATTCAATTTCTGAAGCGCGCTGGGCCTAGTACTTTTGTTATTCGCACCCCACTTCCATGGCCCATCTGAGGTTTGAACTGGGCGAGCTTACTTCTGACACCCCCTCTCCCTTTTATTTCATATTTTGTGATTTTATTTCCTTTAATATTTTTAATGCCTTTAAAAAATCATATAAAATTGAAAATAGCTTAGTTTTAATTGGTTCTTTTTGCTATAGGTCCATAATTCTGTCTAGAAAAATACCAAATAATAAAATTGACATTTTATTTTGTTTTGATATTTTTTATGCATTTTTCTTGTAAATAGCATTTTGTTAAGTTTAGTTTGGTACTTAAATTTGATGATTTTAGTTTGAATAGATGCTTTAGTATTTTTAATTCATTCTTTCTAGGTTGTTTAGTTTAGAGCTTCAACTTGTATATAAGATTTAATTCACAATTTTAGAAATTAATTTTAGGAGATTTGTGTAGGTGTGAACAACATGAACAAAACTAGGGTTTTGGTGATAATATAGGTGAATTAGTTCATTTCCCTTAGGAGTTAGAGATTGAATCTTTGGGGTATGGGACTATAGGGGTTAGGGGTAGTTATTAGATCCCTTAGAAAATATTAGGATTCCCCCACTGCTATTAGTATACTGTCTGTATTTGCTTGACTGGTGTGGTGTGCCCTCTCTGGGGATTATAATTTGTCTGTGTGGGTATTGGGATTGCTTGGGGATTGGGAGAGCTGAAGACTTATGATGATGAAGCCCATTTGGAGATCCAGAGGTTGAAGTCCAACTTCCAGAGTTGATGAGGAGATTCTTGCTAGCAGCTGTTGAGGAGTATAGGGTAGGGGCTAGTCAGAGCTCTAGATTAGAAATATTGTTTCTCAAACATGGAATGCCTTGTCTGCATCCATCCTTTCTCTATGATTCAAAGTCTCTTTCAAATATCCGCCTCCTTCCTTTGGAAGGATCAGTGAATGTATTTGAAAGATAGAAATTTTGAGAGAAAATTGTCTGTATAATGTTAACAGTTGATGAGCCACCCTTGGTAGGCAGTCTACTGTCTAACATTCACTTTTATCTTGTTGACTGATGTTCATCCTGAAGATTGAGACTTGAAGAAAAGCTATTGCAGATTGAAGACTGATAATCAAAGCCCTTGCTTGAAGGCTGTGGAGATGGAGATAGATGCTTGCTTAAGCTTGTAGCTGTTTGATGATGACTTGAAGACAGATGTTGATGCAGAGCTGCTGTGGCTGTTTATTTTTCTGCTGTATTTTATTTCTGATGTATTGATTGGTTTTCTGGACTGTATTGTTTGTTGTTTACCATGTTGGGTTGAAAGTGAATCCTGTTCACTTTTACCTATTGTTTTCTAGGTTCGAGGTTGAGTGGGACTCCCTTGCCTCGCTTGTATTGCTGCATCCATGAATTTTCCTGCTTTACTGTATATATTTGCTATTGTTTCTGTTCCCGTCTATTCCCTTAGGATCTCTGTTTCTCTCTGTGCAAGAGAGGAGCATGATAGACATTAGGCCTTAACCCATGCAAGATAACACTAGGTCAGTTTGGTTCCCTTGTCAACCATAGGTTAGAGTTCTGTTTCTTCTTTCTCAAAACAAACAGAAAAACACAATAAATATTCCAAACACAATAAAAGACACTTCTTTCGTAAAAGAATGTGAACTCATCAAGACGTCATTTTTGTCCGCTTGGACCAGTAATCAGAAAAACCCTTTTTCAGAAGGAATAAAGACAACCAAGACAGACTTGTGTCGTACGTGGCCCGAACTACGTTTGCTCTGATCTTTCATGCTGTATGAAAGTACGTAGGCATAAGATGCGATATCCTAGCGAGCAACCTTCCCCTCCTTTCCCGTAGGTAGGCGAACTACGTTGACTCTGATTTCTCGTTCCAGACGGGAATAAGTAGGCATAAAGTGCGATACTTTGCCGAGTCATTTTATTTTCTTTTTAACCCTTAACCCTTAGTTTAGATAGAATAACAATCCATACCCGAAAACAAGCGTGGATCCCGTCGAGTACGACGGACGTGAGGGGTGCTAATACCTTCCCCTTGCGTAACCGACTCCCGAATCCAGGTTTTGGTTGCGACGACCATACCTTTCCCGTTTTGTGCAAGGTTTACTCTGAGCGTTTCCTTTCCCTCCCGTGGGATAAATAACGCACGGTGGCGACTCTTCTGTTCAGTCGGCGCCGATTTTCGCAGTAGCGACAATGTTATAATGGGGAGCTTTATTATGAAATGGTGTTATAATGGGGAGCTTTATTATGAAAAATAAGAAAAATGTATTTTCAAATAGAAGTTATATAGATGAGTTGATCACTTTAGAAAAGTCAAAAACTCGTTAAAATCTAGTGAAAGAACTTGAACCGTCATTTAACTATTTGCTGCAGAATAATTTGAACCCCTATACAAGTCCAAGCTAACAAAATATGAAAAAACTATAAATCCCTACTCGTAACGGCTTGGTTCACCTCCAAGATCAAAGACAAGAATGTTCTTTTCTCCACCTTTCTTGTCCAATCCATAAGTAATAGCCGCAGCTGTGGGTTCATTGATGATTCTAGCAACATTGAGACCGGCAATGACCCCGACATCCTTGGTGGCCTGTCTCTGGGCATCATTGAAATAAGTTGTACATTCCAAAAGAAACCGATAAACATTAGTATAAAAACAAAAGGTGAAAGAAAACAATCAAGATTTCATGAGGAACAATATAGTTGGCTTATTCACCTGGGACAGTAACGACAGCATCACGGATTGTCTTGCCAAGGAATGCTTCAGCGGTTTCCTTCATCTTAGTCAGAATCATAGCACTGACCTCCTCAGGACTGAACACCTTGGTTTCACCATCCTTTATTTTGACCTGAATGTATGGTTTTCCATCCTTGTTAACAATCTTGTAAGGAATAAGCTTCATGTCTCTCTGAACTTCCTTATCTTCAAATCTGCAGAAAGAAACAACTCAGTCAACATTAACTCCATCAAATCAAATAATAACAGATCATTTATTAACAACATATAACAATATCTTACTTTCTTCCGATAAGTCTCTTAATATCAAAGATGGTTCTTTCAGGGTTAACAGCTGCCAAATTCTTTGCAGCCTCACCAAGAATTTTCAAAAGCTTGGAAAAGGAAACCTAAGAATTTTAAAAAGTGATAACAAAAAATGATCAACTCTGCAAGACAAATTGCTGAACCAAGGATCATGCCACCCTGTCTTTGGCTATGTGTGCTTGTCAATGAGATATAGGAAGGAAAAGACCAAATAATAAGAAAAGGAATAAACATAATACTCACAGATATATGATTCTTGCTAGTATCTAAAATCACTCCTCGTGCAATAGTTTGATGGCTTGACTCGTTACTCAATATCTAAAAAGTAAATAAACATGAGTTGCTAATTAAAAAATAAATTCACTCTATACTACTTGTTCACATAATTATTTGACAACAGTAAGTTAAAATTTGTATTTGAGTGTATTGCAAAAGGAAGGATTCTTTGCAGGTATTGAACATAATGTTGGTTCAGATCTCTGCATTAATATTTAAAAGACTACAATATAGTCTTGAGGACTGATACCCTGCACATATTAATCATACAAGAACAGACTTAGCTCTCAACTCTCCCGACATTTTGGATAATAATTGTTAATAAGTCAGTCATCCACTACTTGTTAACAATATACCTAAACCCACTTCCACCAGGGGCTTCAATGAAAGTATCATAAACCAAGCATTATTAATGTACAAAATCATAAACCTATATAAATAGTTATGTTTCAATCAGTAAGCATATATAAATAGTTATTTCTAAATCATAAACCAATCATTATTAATGTACAAAATTAATCGTATAGCCTTTGTTGCTTTGGAGATAAACCAAGCTAGTAGGATATAATTATAACATTACTATAAAGTGAATATAATAAATTAAAGCTCCAACTACAAAAAAAAAACAGACAAGGAACACCAACATAAATATCTAAAGCTACACCATGAACAACCACCTATTCCACAGAACACCAAGAACAACCACCTATATCAAATAACCCCTATACGAATAATGAACGGAACAAAATAGAGCCGAAAACAATGATATACCAGGGCAAACACTGCAAACCAGAGCTGAACCAAAACAAAGGCTTACTCGAAGAAATGAAGAACGAAAAAATGAAAGTTATTCTGAATTTTGCAATCATATTTATAATTGTGCTCAATCCTACTAAAAAGATGTAGCGCAAGACAAGTTGGATACCTGATCGAGCCTCCTATTGAACTCATTTTGAACATCCTTAGACTGCTGCAACATTGCTTTACGAATTGGAGCATTGCGACATGTTTTCCAGCCATAAAGCCTATCAACCTGCCATGTTGCAAGAATAGTGTGACAGTACTGAGAAACCTATCAAGAACATTTATATTAGAAGCAGTAGATCATACTGTCAGAGTTTCAGGTTTGACACCAATTGCTGCAGCCAGTAGCTACCATCTCAAAATAATTTACTAGTTTATTGCAGCAGGTGACATTATTAGGCTACAACAATTATATGGCGAGAAGTTTGATCAATTACCGACAGAAAAAAAATTCCATAACAAATTTCTTAACCATACAAAAATCCAGAGTAGCAGCAGTTTATATTTCTAAGATTCTAACACAAATTAGGTTACTATATTTCTTATGCTGGTCAGATACACTAAAAGCAAGAAATAGTAAGAAGTATGGAATAGGACCCAAATTGCTACGGTACCAAGTGTGTTATTTTCGACAATTACACAAATTTCAAGTATATTTCTGTCAGTGTAAAGTAAAAACTATCAATGCAATGCAAATCTCACCAGCAGTTTTAGCAGGTATGCCCGTTTTAATCTCTTTACCAGGTTCAATTTACCGATGCTCATGGTTAATATATGCTACATCCATCAAGCCACATCCTACAAAAGAAAAGTACTTAAACCATGAAAACTCAGCTCATGTTATAACGTCATTTACCGATGCTCAATCCTGCACTCTGCACAAGTTTACTCCCATCACTATATTTGTACCATAAATCATGACCTCACAGTCACGCCAGAAAGGAAACCGGACTTGCCGTCGTTACCTTTTTCGCCTTTCAAAACCAAACAACAAGCCATTAACTCTCAATCCAGACCTGTAGTTCGAAACACGAAAGTCACATCAGAGTTGTTCTTGCTTTTGTGTGATACATATAATATGAACAAGTAGGAATTAATAAAGCAATATTCATTACCACTACAACTCTCAAACACGGCCTTCCGCAACAACTCGACCAACCACGAAACTCTTTTGCTTCTTCTGTGACATTATACACAAAATAACCTATTGAAGAATTTCAATTTCCCTATAAACCTACTAATGAAGCTATGTGATATTAAGGCTGCTACAAGCATTGTTCAAAACCCAGTGCAGCACGACAGAACCAAACTTATGAAAATATGAAAATTGATAGACACTTGACAAAAGGGAAAATAGATGACAGAGATATATGTAATTCATTTGTTCCATCCACTCAACAACTAGAACACATCCTTGCCCGCAGAGTTATTTCAACCTAAGTTTAAACTTTTTGTAAGCATGTTGAACATGATTGATATCTATTCACCAACTTGAGGGTGTAAAGATAGCTTGAACTTGAACTAGTGTATATCACAGTTATTGAATATTGGCCATGGTGGTGTCAGGCTGATATCAATGGCGGTTTATGGGCTTCGCCGCAGGGGTAAATATCGGCTGATACTGGGGATTTTTCCGCCATAACCCACTATGATGGTGCCACGAAGCAGACAGTTTAGTATGGATAGATTAAGATCTGAATTACTTTGTTTTATAGCTTATCCTTTGTGGTTCTATTTATGTATCCTAAGTTGTAGCAAATTAGTTTATAACCAACTCCGTTTTTATTGAAAGCTAGATATTCTTCAAATATAATGCCTGCATATCCTATTACAAATAGCAATGCCATAGCAAGATCCTGCCGCAAGAAATCACATAGAACTTCCAACTTTCAGAATTTATCATACTCAAAGATTTTTCTACAAATGCATGTACTTCATTGTGAAACATAGCAGAAGTGAAATCAGGTAAAATGACAATACCGAACCTGATTAGCAGCCACCCAAGAATGGTTAATTGCTACTGTCCCAGTTGCAGCCGCCGCAAATACCGCAACTGCTTTAAGCAAATCAGTCTTGGGCTGATAGTTGTCTTCGAAATCTTGCGAGCTTGTTTCATCAACTGAACATAAGGGATCACAAGTTCCAGATTCTGATGTCAAATCCTATTACCAAAATTAACCCCTTAGTATATGAGAACCATATTCCATAACTTTGTAATAACAGTACTAATAAATTAAACACAAATTTTGATCTTTACTGGATTACTGAGGCACCCTTAACCTTAAGTTCAAGCCAATCATAAATACACTACCATAAAGTTCAAATCAATCAATAACTATGCTACCATAAAGCTCTTCACCAATCAAGCATTAACTGACATTCTCAAAAGTAAATACATGTATAAGATGGATAGACATTTACCCCAATACTCCGTATCACCTATAAGCCAATAAAAAGCAAGATAGACAAGTGATGCTGCACATCCTCTCTATCCTACACAAAATGCAATTTACAAGTATATATTATTAATAACTGTGTTGGATTTATTAGGCGATAAATGCCAGCGAAGTAACATGCAGGAGAAATTTCCCTAGGATACAAATACGTTATCCAGGACCAAGCACCATTAAAACAAAAACATAAGCATACCAATCTAAAAGGCAGTGTAAATTCAATTTTGAAGAGACTACCAAAAAACCAGTAATATGCATCACTGTTAGCCAAATTCGTGCATTAAGGATGAAAGCCATAACACTTACTGCGCAGGGTATTCAAATGATGTAGCAATCATGTTTCTCCAACCAAGATAGCCTTGACAATATCACAGTGACGGTGCCTGCAGAGTTTCCATTATGACCCTATAACAAAACATAAACAACTCTCAAACCAATCTTATTCATACATAAATAAACAAATGAAGCAGTACACACCTGATTGCTGCTCGCACGGCTCATATCTTATGTAGCAGCCACACCTGATTCACCTTCGGCTGCTATCGTAACCACCTCAATAATGCACAAGAAAAACCATGCTTATCACAATTTAGAAACCAATAAACTAAATTCCATTTCCTGTACAGGACAAAAAACGATAGAATCAAAAAGACCACACCACAATATTTCGTACGAAACGATTATGTAGAATTCCCACAGCAATAACCAGTACGTCCAAAAAGCAATTTTGGAGCCTCAACTTGTACTATTTCATTGACGTTACAAGAAAACCGTACGCCTACGCCAGCTCACGTAAAAATCGTATCAGTATACATGATTCCAACAGCAAACTTTTGTGAAAAAAATTCAAAAGAAAACCTCACCTGCAAACAAAGGACCGATAACAAAACAGAAACACAGAATAGACCTTCTCTTCTTCATTCACAAATACCTTCATCTTCGAAACTCGATTCACTCCATTATAACCTGCAAAAACCACCTCCTCTTTAACCGTCAATTCTGCTAAATAAAAAAACCCTTCTTCAAAAAACTTTTGAAACCCCATTTATCATTCTTCTTCAATCCATAATGAAAACCACAACCCTAAAACCTTCTTGATCCCTCAAAAATGGTCAAGCCCAACCCTTCTTCTTCATAAACGGGAACCCGTTTTTTCTTCAAAACCCATTTGAAAATACCTCAATCCGCCATTAAAACCCAACCTCCAAAACAAAAACGAAAGGAGCTCAGCTTCCATCGCACCTTCAGTTTTTCTTCTACCCGGCCCTTTCACACCACCGTGTTTCTTCCTTCTTCTGACCACTCTCAAACTCACTTCATATTCAATCCAAAAAAGTCACCAAAACTCTGTCACCATTCATAAAATACCCTTCTCTAAGTCGAACCAAAATACAAGCAGTTTTGAGAAACTGAGATGAAGAAGATTGAGATAAAAAGTGAGAAAAAATCTGAGTTTAAAACATGATTTACGGATGAATTCGAAACTTGAATCAAATCGAGAAAATCAGAATAGATGAAGAAAGAGACTGGATCAGGTTGAGAGTAGGTCAAAATTGAACCTGATTGAGCTGGGACGAAAGGATGCGAAAGCGGATTGTAATGGGATACACGTCGTCGTTTTGATGGTGTTGTTCGAAAATGATTGTGAGCTGATATGTGTATGATATTGTTTGTTTCATCTTGATTTTTTCTTTCTTCTTCTCACCTAATTCACGTTAGCCGCTATGCGTTTCATTTGGTGTTAGAGCTTCTGTGAAGGTTTTCATATTTTAATTAATTTAATTTAGTGAAACACTACGATAGCGCTTTATAAAAAAGCGCTATCTTAAAACACAATTATAGAAACGATAGCGGTTCCATAGAAAGCGCTATTCTAGTTACATATTTTAATAGCGATTTTTAAAAAGCGCTATTGTAGTGCTTTTAATAATAGCGCATTTATAAAAGTGCTATTGTAATACAACATTTTAATAGCGCTTTTTAGAAAAGCGCTATCTTAGTGAATACCTATAATAGCGCTTTTTTACAAAGTGCTATCAAAATCATATTCTCTGTACTCTTTAATAGCGCTTTACTATAAAGCGCTATTATAAATATGTTTGTTTCCTTTTTAATAGCGCTTATTTAAAAAGCGCTATTAAAGTAGGCGATACAAAAAACCAATTTTGGCGTAGTGAGGCTATGATCTCAAATATCATGCTATAAGAAAATTATCTCTTTTTCTCCCCATTCGAAGTGTTTTCAAGACATTACAAGTACCGGTTGAGAAAAATCCACAAGCCAACCAGTGTCAAACACTTGTCTCTACACTTTTGTATTTTAGAATTATCGTTGTCATTTTCTAAAAATCATTCTCATTATATTCGTCAAGGTATTCCTATAATCATTAATATCAAAATGTCATAGATCCTAAGGTTTGTGTCCATGGGGAGACGCTTAAGCGCTCCCAGCTTGATGAGTGATCAGTGCATATTTATTCACTTTCTCCTATATTTTTAGTTAGGCATTTCTTTACTTTATCTTGATTATTTTTATGTCTTATTTTGTTTTTATATTTTATTTTATTTTTCGCTTAATTTGATTTCCGCACTTATTTTTCAGCTTTAGCAGTCTGCACGGAAACGATCATAACTGGAGTTCCGGAAATCCGTTTAAGGCGTTCTAAAAATCTCCAGAATTCTAAGAGAGAGAGCTACGACTTTCGTGTTGGAGTCGAAGTCAGATTCGGAGCCCAAAATTCTAGAATTCCGTTTGAAGTTACTGAATTAGAATTTTATTTTAGTGTTGCGTCATGTATTGGGCCTGGGTTATGTTTTCAACCCAGTTGGGTTATGACCCGAATTTGCTTTCTTTTTAAAGGAAAAATACCCGTGTTACTGTTCACCTAGTTACATTTTCACGAAAAATACATTCGGAGCTTTGAGAGAACCATGGAGAGCTAATTCCTTAGAGTCATTCTGCTGTAATCGAGTTCCAATGCTTTGAGGTTTTTACTTTATCAATCTAATTTGTTTCTCTTTCAACACTATTCTATGAATTGCTTTTGCTTAATCTGTTAGTTTATAGAATTGTTTTGATTAAATTCGTATGATTGCATCCTTAGCTTTTATTCGCCGTTACGTCGCTTTGTCGTTAATTCGCGTTTATAATTCGTGTTTGCTTAATTCACGAAAACTTAATCCGTTTGCTTAATTTGGAATATAGGATTGTTAATCTAGTTTACGTCTTTTCCACTTGTTAATTGACATAGGATCCGAATAGAGATCGAAATCGCTTAGGAAATTGGTAAGGTAGAAACCCGTGATAAGCCGGAACCGAAAACAGAAGATTGACATATTTTGATAATCACTTATTTTAACAGCTTAATTGCATTTTCTTTATTTATCCGATCAGAAACCAAACCAACTCCCCCTCTATTTTAAATTTGGTAGATTAATCACATAAAAGAATCCTTGAGACGATATCCGAGTTGAATTGTCGCTGTATTACGTTTTCATCAAAAACACTCGTTCTGATCCGCGCGCGACAACTGATCAATGAGCTAGGACCTCCACGACGGAGAGATGGATTGGGCCGACCCCGTGTGATGAGCGGGACAGAGCAGTATATATATATATATATATATATATATATATATATATATATATATATATATATATATATGTATATATATATATATATGTATATATATATATATATATATATATATATATATATATATATATATATATATATATATATATATATATATATATATATATATATATATATATATATATATATATATATATATATATATATATATATATATATATATATATATATATATATATATATATATATATATATATATATATATATATATATATATATATATATATATATATATATATATATATATATATATATAAGAGTCTTAATCGGTTGAGTAAGTAAATAAAATAATTAATTATATGTAATAATTAATTATTGAATTGAATATGTGCTTAAATATAAGTGGATGTCAAGATAATCCATTTCGAAATAATGAGAATTTTAAATGATTATCATTCTATATATAGGCTATGATCTCAAATATATCATGCTATAAGAAAATTATCTCTTTTTCTCCACATTCGAAGAGTTTTCAAGACATTACGAGTATCGGTTGAGAAAAATCCACAAGCCAACCAGTGTCAAACACTTGTCTCTACACTTTTGTATTTTAGAATTTTCGTTGTCATTGTCTAAAAATCTTTCTCATTATATTCGTCAAGGTATTCCTATAATCATTAATATCAAAATGTCATAGATCCTAAGGTTTGTATCCATGGGGAGACGTTTAAGCACTCCCAACGTGATGAGTGATCAGTGCATATTTATGCACTTTCTCCTATATTTTTACTTAGGCATTTATTTAATTTATCTAGATTATTTTTATGTTTTATTTTGTTTTTATATTTTATTTTATTTATGGCTTGATTTGATTTCCGCACTTATTTTTCAGCTTTAGCAGTCTGCACGGAAACGATCATAACTGGAGTTCCGGGAATCCGTTTGAGGCGTTCTAAAAATTGCCGGAAAGCTAAGAGAGAGAGCTACGAATTTCGTGTTTGAGTCGAAGTCAGATTCGGAGCCCAAAATTCCAGAATTCCGTTAGAAGTTACTGCATTAGAATTTTATTTTAGTGTTGGATCATGTATTGGGCCTGAGTTATGTTTTCGACCCAGTTGGGTTATGACCCGAATTTGCTTTCTTTTTAAGCGTCTTCCCGTGGACACAAACCTTAGGATCTATGACATATTGATATTAATTATTATAGGAATACCTTGACGAATATAATGAGAAAGATTTTTAGACAATGACAACGATAATTCAAAAATACAAAAGTGTAGAGATAAGTGTTTGACACTGGTTGACTTGTGGATTTTTCTCAACCGATACTCGTAGTGTCTTGAAAACTCTTCGAATGGGGATAAAAAGAGATAATCTTCTTATAGCATGATATATTTGAGATCATAGCCTATATATAGAATGATAATCATTTAGAATTCTCCTTATTTCAAAATGGATTATCTTGACATCCACTTATATTTAAGCACATATTCAATTAAATAATTAATTATTAAATATAATTCATTATTTTATTTACTTACTCAACCGATTAAGACTCTTATATATATATATATATATATATATATATATATATATATATATATATATATATATATATATATATATATATATATATATATATATATATATATATATATATATATATATATATATATATATATATATATATATATATATATATATATATATATATATATATATATATATATATATATATATATATATATATATATATATATATATATATATATATATATATATATATATATATATATATATATATATATATATATATATATATATATATATATATATATATATATATATATATATATAAATATATATATATATATATATATATATATATATATATATATATATATATATATATATATATATATATATATATATATATATATATATATATATATATATATATATATTGCTTTGTCCCGCTCATCATACGGGGTCGGCCCAATCCATCTCTCCGTCGTGGAGGGCCTAGCTTGTAACACCCTCTTTTATACCCCCAAATAAATGCATATACAAATTTATCAGAGTGAAAATTTTAGAATAAGGTATAAAGGAAGAATGTCACAATTTCACCAAAGAAACACTTTAACATTTGCTCCATAAAATATGTAACATTTTCATAGTTTTAGAAATCACATTTTAACCTTAAAATTTAAGCGGAAGATAAAATCATTTAATCATTTCCAAAATATTAATTCACATACACATAAGATATCCAGATTAATATATCATGTCAGGCAATTACAAGCCACATCAGCTTATACATCGCAATGTATCACAAAAGAATACTATACCAGCCTAACTACCCGGTGTTACATAATCAGAGCAGTCCGACTCAAAAGAATGAAGCTATACTTCACAAAAGAATGACTCCAGCATCCTAATCTGCAATGCCTCGTAGAGCATTATAAAACAGCAGAAGGGTGAGAAATATTGCCATAATAATCAATGCATAAGATTATATATATATAGGTAATCATATAATTCAACTCCATATTTCTCACCACAATTCACCCTCCTAGTCATCTATATTTACCACACATATATAGACAACATGAATATTCACAAAGCATTTCCACATCATGCATACACTCACATTTCCACAATCTTATCATTCACACATAAGCATCTCTTCATGCATATGTCATATATCAATGTGACTCAACAACTCAATGCAACTCATGCAATGCGGTACCGACTCTCGTTATCATTTTTTCAGTTTTTACAATAAACCGGGTCCACTCTTCTAGACCGATAACCCGTTATCATTTTTCGGTTTTTACATTAAACCGGGTCCACTCTTCTAGACCGATAACAACAAAGGCCCGTCCTCTAAGCCTTCAAACCCACTCTTCTAGGTTTGGGACAAGCCACTAGTTTCCACGAAACTAACAGACATTGCCTCTTGACTAAATGATGCATGTACAATCAACCACAACAAATTCACTTAAGACCGAAATCTTAATCTCATGCATTCAAATAATTCATCTCTTCAAGAATTACACAATGATTGCACATACAACATATGTCACAAAATCAAGGTATTCACATCACAATACCGATCATACAATTACAAGTTATGCACACATATTCACAATGTTCTCATGCACGCTCATCACATAATTGTATACACATCAAGCATTCACAAGTTCATTAAATAATACACACATAATCACCTATTATGTTCACATGTATTTATACTTGATGCAATTAACATTTCAAATCACAATTCTAGGATTCACGCCCGTAGGCTACCCACAGCACACATCATCACAATAGTACATGAACTATGCGATTAATCAAGCAATAAACCATAGTCTAACCACATAATCAACCTATGGATAAATCTCAAATAAAACATCAACCTTTCATACTCGCTACTCCTTCACTAAGCGAACTCCTAGCGAGTATTCGCTACTTGTTCTCCTGGCAAACGTGCTAGCGAATCTCAACAGAAGTTACTGACTTCCTTCGCTACCTGCTCGCTACAGCGAGCTTCCCAGCGAATCATTCGCTATCTCTTCGCTACACTTTCGCTACCAGCGAACACATCAAAATCCATTCTGTCCAAGTCTGGGACCATTCGCTACTTGTTCGCTGAGCGAGTTCCTAGCGAGCATTCGCGACCTGCTCGCCTAGCGAGCTTCTAGCGAGTGTCTGCGTATTTTGTTTTTCACTTACTGTTATCCAACTCAACCAACTCCAAGAACTTCCAATCTCACCAATCCAATTCCAATACTCTTAGTCTAACATTCCTAGACTATTCTACATCATCTATTTTAGATTTTAACCGATTAAATGGAGTTCTACCGATTAAATTCAACTTTGCCCTAAATGGAAAAGGATGGAAACTACCCCACAATCCAAACCTAACATACACAATAGTATACAATGATCAAATAGCAATGTTTCTCACCCTTACCTCGATTAATCGGAACTTTGATGTTGGTTCTTGATGATTTTCCACTTTCCTCTTCTTCTCCTCTTTCTCTTCTTCTTCCTCTTCTATTTCCTTTACCTTACTATCTTTTCTTTTGTCTTCTACTTTCCTTATATACTTCCTTATTTTCTTTCCTTCCCATTTCTCTCTCAATTCTCTATTTAATTCCAATTAATAAAAATTAATTTCCACATTAATAAAAATCCCACTAAATCAATTAATTACTATAATTAATTATTTAATGAAATTCGGGCTGTTACAACCCTTCCCCACTTTAGGAATTTTCGTCCTCGAAAATGTTACCTGGTTCAAACAGTTCTGGATAAGACTCCCTCATCTGGCTCTCAAGCTCCCAAGTAACATTTCCACCAGCCGGTCCTCCCCAAGCGACCTTCACCAAAGCAATCTCTTTACCTCGAAGCTGCTTCAATTTCCGATCCTCTATCCGCATAGGTGATGTCTCAACAGTCAGGTTATCTCTCACCTTCACATCATCTAATTGGACTACATGAGACGGATCCGCAATGTATTTCCTCAACTGAGATACATGGAATACATTATGAAGATTAGCAAGCGACGATGGTAAAGCCACACGATAGGCCACTTCTCCTACCCTCTGCAAAATCTGATAAGGACCAATGAAACGCGGCGACAACTTGCGCGACTTTAATGCCCTACCAACACCTGTCATCGGAGTGACTCGAAGAAACACATGATCTCCCTCTTGAAATTCCAGTGCCTTCCTCCTCTTGTCATAATAACTCTTCTAACGACTCTGAGCAACTCTCATCTTCTCTTGAATCATCTTGATCTTATCAGTAGTCTGTTGAACTAACTCGGGTCCAACAATAGAACTCTCTCCGAACTCAAACCAACACAATGGTGTCCTACACCGCCTACCATACAACGCCTCAAATGGTGCCATACCGATACTCGAATGAAAACTGTTGTTGTAGGTAAACTCAATCAAAGGCAAGTAGCTATCCCAAGCTCCTCCTTTTTCCAATACACAAGCTCTCAAAAGATCTTCAAGCGACTGAATCGTCCTCTCCGTCTAACCATCTATCTGAGGATGATAAGCTGAACTCAAACGCAACTTAGTACCCAAAGCACTCTGCAAGCTCTCCCAAAATCTCGAAGTGAACCTCGGATCTCTATCCGAAACGATACTCGACGGAATACCATGAAAACACACAATCCTCTCAATATACAATTTAGCCAACTTCTCCAACGGGTAGTCCACACGCATAGGGATAAAGTGAGCAGATTTAGTCAATCTGTCCACGATAACCCAAATGGCCTCAAAACTACTCGGCGTCCTCGGCAAACCCGATACAAAATCCATGGAGATACTATCCCATTTCCACTCAGGAATAAACAACGGCTTCATCAAACCCGATGGCTTCTGATGCTCAATCTTTGACTTCTGGCAAGTCAAGCAAGAATACACAAATTCCGCAATATCCTTCTTCATACTAGGCCACCAAAACACTTTCCTCAAATCCTGATACATCTTAGTAGCACCTGGATGAATACTCAATCCGCTACGATGTCCTTCCTCAAGGATACTCTTTTTAAGCTCAACAACATTCGGAACACAAACTTGATCCCGACATCTCATAATCCCATTCTCATCAATCCGAAAATCACCACCTTGGCCTTGGTTGATTAAAGTCACCCGATCAACTAAACTCAAATCCGATTTCTGTCCTTCTCGAATTTCATCCAAAATACCACTTGTAAGCTTTAACATACCCAACGTAAATCCAAAAGAAGTTCTCTCACATACTAAACTCAAATCTCGAAATTGCTCGACCAATTCCAACTCTTTCACCATCAACACCGACATATGCAGTGATTTCCGACTCAATGCATCCGCTACTACATTTGCTTTACCCGGATGGTAATTCAAACCAAAATCATAATCCTTCAATAGCTCTAACCACCTTCTTTGCCTTGCATTCAATTCCTTTTGATCAAAGAGATACTTCAAACTCTTGTGGTCACTAAACACTTCAAACCTCGCACCAAACAAATAATGCCTCCAAAGTTTCAACACGAACACAACGGCGACCAACTCTAAGTCATGCGTCGGATAATTCTTCTCATGCACTTTGAGTTGCCTCGAAGCATAAGCCACAACTTGGTTATTCTGCATCAACACACCTCCTAAACCCATCAAAGAAGCATCACAATACACAACGAACGGTTCTTCCGGATTTGGCAAAATCAAAACAGGGGTTGTCGTCAACCTTCGCTTAAGTTCTTGGAAACTCGCTTCACACTTGGCATCCCAAACAAAAGCTTGACCCTTCCTAGTCAAGTGCGTCAACGGCAACGATAACTTAGTGAATCCTTCAATAAACTTTCGATAATAACCGGCTAAACCAAGGAAACTTCTAATCTCAAAAACTGACTTCGGAGTCTCCCATTGCGATACCGTTTCAACCTTCGACGGATCAACCGCAATACCATTACTCGAAATTACATGACCAAGGAAACTAACTTCCTTCAACCAAAACTCACACTTAGAAAGCTTTGCAAACAATTGCTTCTCTCTCAACACCGATAACACAATCTTCAGATGCTCGGCATGCTCTTCTTCGCTCTTCGAATAAACCAAGATGTCGTCGATAAACACAACCACAAACTTATCCAAATAGGGATGGAAAATCCTATTCATGTACTCCATAAATACACCTGGTGCATTAGTTACACCAAATGGCATCACAGAATACTCATAGTGTCCATACCTCGTTCTAAAAGCAGTCTTCTGAATATCCTCAGCTTTCACGCGAATCTGATGATACCCAGATCTCAAATCAATCTTGCTGAACACGCTTGCACCAACCAACTGATCCATCAGATCATCAATCCTCGGAAGTGGACACTTGTTCTTGATAGTCACCTTGTTCAACTGTCTGTAATCCACACAGAGCCTCATAGAACCCTCTTTCTTCTTAACCAACAACACCGGTGCACCCCACGGCGACACACTTAGACGAATAAACCTCTTTTCAAGCAAATCCTCAAGTTGACTCTTCAACTCTTTCAATTCTGATTCCGACATACGATAAGGAGCCATCGATATCGGACTAGTTCCAGGAATCAAATCTATTGAAAACTCCACCTCTCGCTCCGGTGGTAAATCCTTTATCTCTTCAGGGAAAACTTCCGGAAAATCTCTAACAATTGATAAAGCACCAATCTCTTCACTTCCACCAATTCTCAAAGTTGCCATAAGCATAAATACCTTAGCTCCATCTTGCACTGATTCTTTCACTTGTCTCGCTGTCATAAACAAATCTCTTGCAACGTCCGATTCCGGAAAAATAACCGTCTTGTCAAAACAGTTAATATATACCCGGTTGAATTCCAACCAATTCATCCCAAGGATGACATCGAGTTGGTCTAGGTGAAGACACACTAAATTAATTCCAAAATCTTTACTGAAGATACTCAACGGACAATTCAAACAAACATACGGTGTAGTTACCGAACCCATAGCAGGAGTATCAATAACCATACCGCCACCAATCACAGACAACTCAAGATTCAACCTTCTAACACAATCCAAAGAAATAAAAGAATGCGTAGCTCCGGTATCAATTATAGCGATCAAAGGTGTACCATTAATGAAACACATACCTCGGATCAATCGATTGTCACCAGCAGTCTCAGATCCAGATAGAGTAAACACTTTTCCGCTCTCTTGATTCTTCTTAGGCTTATCACACTTGGTACTAATGTGCCCTCTCTCACCACAGTTGTAGCAAGTCACACCGGTACCGCTTCTACACTCAAGAGCCTTGTGGCCTGGCTTGCCACACTTGAAACACTTCTGTTCAACACTTTTGCATTCGGGAGCACGATGTCCCGCTTCACCACAGTTATAGCATCTAACCGGAGTAGAAACTCCCCCACTTGGCCTCTTGCCATAACCCATTCTCTGCTTCCCTTTGTCTGCAGGAGTCACATAAGGTTTTCCTCTGAATTGACCTTTTCCTTTCTTATCACTTAAACTCTTGTAGTGGCTAGACCGAGCCCTACTGTCTTCATCATAGATTCTGCTCTTGTTCACTAACTCAGAAAACCGCCTGATTTCCTGATATCCAATAGCTTGCCTAATCTCGGGTCTCAAACCGTTCACAAACTTGAGGCACTTAGACCTCTCGGTATTAGCAGTATTGTAATGAGGACAAAATTTGATCAACTCTTCAAATCTTGCCGCATACTCCGCTACCGTCGAATTACCTTGCTTTAACTCAAGAAATTCAATCTCTTTCTTCCCTCGCACATCCTCTGGAAAATACGTCTCCAGAAAAGTCTCTCTGAACAGATCCCAAGTGATCACAATATCTTCTTCCTCAAATCTTTGGCGAGTATTACCCCACCAATCTTCAGCTTCTTCTTCGAGCATGTGAGTCCCAAACTGCACCTTTTGTGCATCTGAGCAATTCATAACCCGAAAAATCTTCTCCATAGCTTTCAACCAAATTTGTGCTTTGTCAGGCTCATGGGTTCCCTTGAAAATCGGAGGATTGTTCCTTTGAAACCTCCCCAAATCACGTAATTCATCTTCAACAACATTCCCCACATTCACATTGGCCGGAGGATTCTGCCCAATCGCTCCTGCCAACCTTGTCAAAGCTTCTGCGATCGCTTCATCGTTCCTCCCTGCAACCATCTTACTAATTTCAACAACAGAACCACGTAAGAACGACCAATATTGATAATGCAACACACGCATATCAATAACACACAGGGAAAACACTCTAACAACTTGGCCGGACGGACCGACCTGCTCTGATACCACTATTGTAACACCCCCTTCTATACCCCCAAATAAATGCATATACAAATTTATCAGAGTGAAAATTTTAGAATAAGGTATAAAGGAAGAATGTCACAATTTCACCAAAGAAACACTTTAACATTTGCTCCATAAAATATGTAACATTTTCATAGTTTTAGAAATCACATTTCAACCTTAAAATTTAAGCGGAAGATAAAATCATTTAATCATTTCCAAAATATTAATTCACATACACATAAGATATCCAGATTAATACATCATGTCAGGCAATTACAAGCCACATCAGCTGATACATCGCAATGTATCACAAAAGAATACTATACCAGCCTAACTACCCGGTGTTACACAATCAGAGCAGTCCAACTCAAAAGAATGAAGTTATACTTCACAAAAGAAAGACTCCAGCATCCTAATCTGCAATGCCTCGTAGAGCATTATAAAACAGCAGAAGGGTGAGAAATATTGTCATAATAATCAATGCATAAGATTATATATATATATAGGTAATCATATAATTCAACTCCATATTTCTCACCACAATTCACCCTCCTCGTCATCTATATTTACCACACATATATAGACAACATGAATATTCACAAAGCATTTCCACATCATGCATACACTCACATTTCCACAATCTTATCATTCATACATAAGCATCTCTTCATGCATATGTCATATATCAATGTGACTCAACAACTCAATGCAACTCATGCAATGCGGTATCGACTCTCGTTATCATTTTTCGGTTTTTACAATAAACCGGGTCCACTCTTCTAGACCGATAACCCGTTATCATTTTTCAGTTTTTACATTAAACCGGGCCCACTCTTCTAGACCGATAACAACAAAGGCCCGTCCTCTAAGCCTTCAAACCCACTCTTCTAGGTTTGGGACAAGCCACTAGTTTCCACGAAACTAACAGACATTGCCTCTTGACTAAATGATGCATGTACAATCAACCACAACAAATGCACTTAAGACCGACATCTTAATCTCATGCATTCAAATAATTCATCTCTTCAAGAATTACACAATGATTGCACATACAACATATGTCACAAAATCAAGGTATTCACATCACAATACCGATCATACAATTACAAGTTATGCACACATATTCACAATGTTCTCATGCACGCTCGTCACATAATTCTATACACATCAAGCATTCACAAGTTCATTAAATAATACACACATAATAACCTATTATGTTCACATGTATTTATACTTGATGCAATTAACATTTCAAATCACAATTCTAGGATTCACGCCCGTAGGCTACCCACAGCACACATCATCACAATAATACATGAACTATGCGATTAATCAAGCAATAAACCATAGTCGAACCACACAATCAACCTATGGATAAATCTCAAATAAAACATCAACCTGTCATACTCGCTACTCCTTCGCTAAGCGAACTCCTAGCGAGTATTCGCTACTTGTTCGCCTGGCGAACGTGCTAGCGAATCTCAACAGAAGTTACTGACTTCCTTCGCTACCTGCTCGCTACAGCGAGCTTCCCAGCGAATCGTTCGCTATCTCTTCGCTACACTTTCGCTACCAGTGAACACATCAAAATCCATTTTGTCCAAGTCTGGGACCATTCGCTACTTGTTCGCTGAGCGAGTTCCTAGCGAGCATTCGCGACCTGCTCGCCTAGCGAGCTGCTAGCGAGTGTCTGCGTATTTTGTTTTTCACTTACTGTTATCCAACTCAACCAACTCCAAGAACTTCCAATCTCACCAATCCAATTCCAATACTCTTAGTCTAACATTCCTAGACTATTCTACATCATCTATTTCAGATGTTAACCGATTAAATGGAGTTCAACCGATTAAATCCAACTTTGCCCTAAATGGAAAAGGATGGAAACTACCCCGCAATCCAAACCCAACATACACAATACTATACAATGATCAAATAGCAATGTTTCTCACCCTTACCTCGATTAATCGGAACTTTGATGTTGGTTCTTGATGATTTTCCACTTTCCTCTTCTTCTCCTCTTTCTCTTCTTCTTCCTCTTCTATTTCCTTTACCTTACTATCTTTTCTTTTCTCTTCTACTTTCCTTATATACTTCCTTATTTTCTTTCCTTCCCATTTCTCTCTCAATTCTCTATTTAATTCCAATTAATAAAAATTAATTTCCACATTAATAAAAATCCCACTAAATCAATTAATTACTATAATTAATTATTTAATGAAATTCGGGCTGTTACATAGCTCATTGACCAGCTGTCGCGCGCGGATCAAAACGAGTGTTTTTGATGAAAACGTAATACAGCGACAATTCAACTCGGATATCGTCTCAAGGATTCTTTTATGTGATTAATCTACCAAATTCGACATGGAGGGGGAGTTGGTTTGGTTTCTGATCGGATAAATAAAGAATATGCAATTAAGCGGTTAAAATAAGTGATTATCAAAATAAGTCAATCTACTGTTTTCGGTTCCGGCTTATCACGGGTTTCTACCTTACCAATTTCCTAAACGATTTCGATCTCTATTCGATTCCTATGTCAATTAACAAGCGCAAAAGACATAAACTGGATTAAAAATCCTATTTTCCAAATTAAGCAAACGGATTAAGTTTTCGTGAATTAAGCAAACACGAATTATAAACGCGAATTAACGACAAAGTGACGTAACGGCGAATAAAAGCTAAGGATGCAATCATACGAATTTAATCAAAACAATTCTATAAACTAACAGATTAAGCAAAAGCAATTCATAGAATAGTGTTGAAAGAGAAACGAATTAAATTGATAAAGCAAAAACCTCAAAGCGTTGGAACGCGATTACAGCAGAATGACTCTAAGGAATTAGCTCTCCATGGTTCTCTCAAAGCTCCGAATGTATTTTTCGTGAAAATGTAACTAGGTGAACAGTAACACGAGTATTTTTCCTTTAAAAAGAAAGCAAATTCGGGTCATAACCCAACTGGGTCGAAAACATAACCCAGGCCCAATACATGATCCAACACTAAAATAAAATTCTAATGCAGTAACTTCAAACGGAATTCTGGAATTTTGGGCTCCGAATCTGACTTCGACTCCAACACGAAAGTCGTAGCTCTCTCTCTTAGCTTTCCGGTGATTTTTAGAACGCCTCAAACGGATTCCCGGAACTCCAGTTATGATCGTTTCCGTGCAGACTGCTAAAGCTGAAAAATAAGTGCGGAAATCAAATTAAACCAAAAATAAAATAAAATATAAAAACAAAATAAAACATAAAAATAATCTAGATAAATTAAAGAAATTCCTAAGTAAAAATATAGGAGAAAGTGCATAAATATGTGTCGGTACTGCGAAAATCGGCGCCGGCTGAACAAAAGAGTCGCCACCGTGCGTTATTTATCCCAAAGGAGGGAAAGGAAACGCTCAGAGTAAACCTTACGCAAAGACGGGAAAGGAATGGTCATCGCAACCAAATCCTGGATTCGGGAGTCGGTTACGCAAGGGGAAGGTATTAGCACCCCTCACGTCCGTCGTACTCGACGGGATCCACGCTTGTTTTCTAGTACGGATTGTGATTCTATCTACTCTAAAGGTCAAGGGTTAAAAGAAAAGAAAATGACTCGGCAAAGTATCGCACTTTATGCCTACGTATTCCCGTCTAGAACGAGAAATCAGAGTCAACGTAGTTCGCCTACCTACGGGAAAGGAAGGGAAGGTTGCTCGCTATATCGCATCCTACGCCTACGTACTTTCACACAACATGAAAGATCAGAGCAAACGTAGTTCGGGCTACGGAAGACACAAGCTTATCTGAATGTTTTATCTCCTTATGAAAGGGTTTTCTTCTGATTTAAGAGTCCAAGCGGAAAAAAATGACACTTTGATGTTTGTTTTCAGTCTTTTACGCAAGAATTGTCTTTTATGATGTTTGCAATCTCTGACGCACTAGAGACTATGATTTGAGGGTGACTATGTCGTATGTCACCCTAAGGGTAACACACTAAGCAATTAGATTACTGAAGAGTGACCCCTCAGCAACCTTTCTCAAATAGCTTAAGGCTCGTAGCGTACGACATCGATTAACCTTATTACTGTGTTTTGAATGGTTCTGAGATAGAAGAGAAATCTAAAAACCTAGGGTTAGAAATGGGGATCAAAACTACCCTAATGTTATCATGCATGGATTACAACCTAATGTCTGTCATAATTCCCTCCTGCACGGAGGAAATCAGAGATCCTAGGGGATAACCGGAAAAGAAACAGCAGATAAACAGTAAACAGTGAATATGCATGAGATACAGCAATGCAAGCGAGGCAAGGGAGTCCCACTCAACCTCGAACCTGGGAAAACAATAGGCAAAGTGAAACAGCTTCACCTCAAACCTAAGGGAGAATCAACAAACAATACAACAAAGAAAACCACACCCAACACCAGCTCAGACAGCCACAACAGCTCTTACAGCAAGCAGTTCAAACAGCACCAACTCTGGTAACTACAGTTGATGAACGACAAAAGGTTGACAGTAAGGTCCCATCTTTACTGTCCAATGATACCCAAGCTTCAGATAAGCTCTCATCTTCCAATAATCTTCAGCTTTAGTAATCACTGAATCCAATAAGCAAACAACTTCAATCAGCAGCAAAACTCTAATCTTCAACAGATATCCAACTTTGACAGGTACAAGCTTCCTCTTATCCAATCTTCAATGAACTTCATTCTCAATAGGCTTCCAATCTCAATGCAGACACTCACAGGAGAGAATCAACTGATAGAGGAAGTTGGGATGTTAAGAGGCTCAGTGAAAACCCAGGGAAATCACTGAGATCTTAACACAGCTAGTGAAAATTATCCTCAAGGTTCTACCCAATCAAAGCATGCTCTACATCCCTCCTAAGGAGAGATGGAACTCTTTTAGGGGACCTTATGTCATAGGATGGAATAGAGGCACAAGAAGCTCTCTATGTTTGACAGAAGAAATCAGTCTACTCTAGAGCTCTCCCTATATCTCCTATCTCCTAGGTCTTCATCAAGCAATCTTCAAGCACAAGCAACTTCAAGCTCCAAGCATCATTATTGGTCTTCAATCATCCTAAAAGTCTTTATACAATCCTCAAGCCAAGCACAAGCCCCAACACCCAAAGAGGGAAACACACCAATATCAATCAAACAAAGCAACTTCCCAAGAGGGAAACACACCAATATCAATCAATTTGCAAAAATCAAATAAAATGGAAATATTCATCATAAATCCTAGATTTATTTCTAAGGGACCCTAGCTATGCATCCTATACCCCACATAAACCCCAAGGCCTAAATCAAACTAAAAACCCAAAAACTATGTGTTGAAATGCACCTATGTCAAGTTTAACCCTAATTCTAATCAACCTAATGCTCCTTATTCAAAACTAATTAAAATTAAATCACAAAAATTTGAAATAATTCCAGGGGGGACCTAATGCTCTAATCTAACTAAAACAAAAGGAATTACATCAAAATGTAAAATAGGATGGCTAAACAAAATTCAGCAAAATGGATATACAAAATAAAATGCAATAAAAGCAATTAAATGTAAAAATTCACCAGAAATAAGAAAATGACTAAAATGCTAATTTTATTTTTCTATAATTTTCTTGAGACAATTATGAGAATGGAGAAAAAACTCCCATATAAAAGACATATTTTTGAATTTATTATGAATTTTCTAATATCTTAAAATAAATGTGAAAATAAAAGAAAATATGGGAAAAAATGGAAAACATGTGTGCCCAATAGCAATTATAAACAGTTCAGATCCAGATATGGGCTCAAAGGGGGGTATGGATAGAAAAGCGCGCTAGGCCCAAACATTAATCAGAAATTAAATGAAAAATAGAAAGGAAAATGAAAAAAATAGCGGTGCAGGAAGTAATGAAAATGCGTGTGTTTCTTGGATGGGCCTCTAGAGGGGGTGTGGTTATCAAGTCTCACTTAAGCCCAATGCCAAATGTTAAATGATATGCTGCATTTTCCTCCTCAGAGTCCTCTTCACCAATTGAGATTAAAACCTGGCCGTTGGATCTCGTTTTGGGTCAAAGTCTTCCTCACATCCAATGGTGGTCAGATCGTCTTCTTCCTTTTGAATTGTGGAGGGAGAACAGCCATGGAAACAGAGCTTGCAACTTCATCTTCCCCAATTCGCATTCCTCTGATTCTCCATCAAAAATCAAAAAGAAAAACCTTAACTCACTCCATTTTTCACCAGCAATTCAACCATGGTAATTAAACACAATGAAACATTCCCCTTCTCCAAACACGATGGAAATCTCAGAAATTGGTCAAGGATGGAATCTCACCAAACCTAAAATTGGATAGCCTAAACTCTTCACCATGCTTCACTGATCATTTCTAACCATCAAACTATGATTCTATCACCAGATTAAGCAAGATACGAGCCTGAACAGAAATTGCATCACTCCACTAATTGTCTCTAAATCAATCCTAAAGCTACCAGAAAGCTCCACATGATCATCTACATTGAATCTAACTATTCAAAGCTGATTGAAACTACCTGAATCATGCCATGGAGTGAAGTTTACATACCTGCAAAATCTTGATGCACAGAGGTATGAAATCTTCAAATCAAGCTTTGAGAACTTCAATACACCTTCAATGAGTCACAATCTTGCTTCTGTATGCAAAAGAATTGGTTGAGGAGGCTTGGATTATGGAAACCGATTTTGAGTTGCAGGTGAGAAAATCCAAGAGCAAGAACACGATTTCTCCACCAATTTGCTTGGAACTTGATCTGGAAACACTCACTAGTATCAATGGAAGCTATAACAATCAAAATCTTGGATTGAAATGGTGTAAAAGCTTGTAACCGATTCTGAATTGCAACAAGAAAATTCTGATCTCAACCTCTCTTCTCTCCTTCAATTCTCCCCCACCCTTGCTTGGGATCATTTCATATGCATATATAGAGTGTGTATGAATACTCTAGAAAGTTCTAGGTTGATCCAATGAGAAACTCACCATCTCATGTCATGAGATCTCATGTCATGCTATGCACTCATACCAGCTCATGATTTGGCTTGTAATTTGCTTGGTTCTGAGTTTAAATTCTCTCCAAATGAGATATTGGAGGTGTATGGATGGAAAGGAGCCTTGCATTTGCCTTGTAGTATGGTTTTGCAATTGTGCCTTATGATTCAAGTAATCCATTTACAAAGCAAGTCCTAAAAATAATCCTCAATTCAAAATTGTGGCAATTTCAATGTTCTCAAAATGCATTTTACAATCAAATTGGTATGTCATATGGCTTGGTTTGGTTGTGTAGATCAAAAACCCCAATTTTCAACTTTGGTTCATTTAAGATATACCTTGATTTTAGGCCATTTTTATGATTTTGTGAAGCAAGCCATTCCAAGCTCTCATGACATCTTATCTAGCCTAAAAACATCATTTTGAACACATCTCATTTTGAACATTTTTCCATTTGAGGAGTGGAAGATGGATTTGGACCTATGTTGAAAAATGACCTGTAATTCAACTTTCCCAAAATACCCCTGGGTTGCCAAGACCATAACTTGAGTTCTACAAATCCTCTTGAGGACTTCTAGTACTAAAATTAAAGCTAAGATCAAGATCTACAACTCTTATGTTGGCCAAGAATCCATTTGAAGCTTGCATTTTGACTTGTCTGGCTTGGAAGATAGGCCTAAATTAGGGTTTTTTACACTGAAACCCTAATTTAGCAACTCATCTTCTTCTTGATTTCTCTTGATTTCTCCTTGGCACAACACCACACATATATCCACATATCAAATAATGAATTCCACATCCTCCAAGTAAGCCTTGATGCCCTCCAATCAATCATTTGACCTAGGGTTGACCCAGATGAAACCCTAGTTGACTGTACTTCAACTCTGGCTCTTGTATTTGTATCAATGACTTGTCTCATCTCTAAAATGACCCTCTAGGTATTCCATGATCTTTTCCATACCCACACTCATTGATGATCTTCAAACACACCCCTAGATAGGAGAGAAATCCACTGGTTGACCTTCAAACTTCTCAAAGCTTCAACTCATTTCTTGATTACTTGGATGAGCTTGAACTTGAATAAAACCCCTTGATGGGCCTCATTCTGATAAGAATGGCGCTTGGTCCCTTGCTAGATGACTTGTGATGCTATGCTATGTAAATGATTAGACTATGTACATGGCTTATTATGCAAATGACAATGCAATTGAAACATAACCCAGGTGAAATAGGTTGAGCAAATTTTAGGGTGCAACAGATGCCCCTATTCAAACGGCTTGGACCCGACTGGGTGAAGAGCGAACGACCTTCAAAAATTCGAGGTACGAGACGGTTGAATACCAAGAACCCGAAAATTTGCCAACCGTAGAGATAAACTGCACCACTGCTCGGGGAACAACATTCGTCAATTGAACCCGATTGTTACGGTAACAACTGTTCAACCACCTGATACAGATCTGATTAACTGCCTGTGCAGCACCAAACTTGTCAATATAGGAATAACCTGGATGACTTCATTGGGGAAGTACTTCTGTCAACAAAACATGACTTTGCCAACGATACAGGGAAATAACTCCGCCATCACTACGGGAAAATAACTCTGGGAAAATAACGCCGCCATCGCTACGGGTAATAACTCTCTGTCACCACTACAGGAAAATAACACCGCCATCGCTACGGGTAAACAACACCGCCATCACTACGGGTACTACTCTGCCACCACTACAGGGAAATAACACCGCCATCGCTACGGGTAATAACTCTCTGTCACCACTACAGGAAAATAACACCGCCATCGCTACGGGTAATACTCTGCCATCACTACAGGAAGATAACACCGCCATCGCTACGGGTAATACTCTCTGTCACCACTACAGGAAAACAACACCGCCATCGCTACGGGTAATAACTCTCTGTCACCACTACAGGAAAACAACACCGCCATCGCTACGGGTAATGCTCCGCCATCGCTACGGGTAATGCTCCGCCATCGCTACGGGTAAAAACACTGTCATCACTACGGGTAAATACTCTCTGTCACCACTACAGGAAAATAACACCGCCATCACTACGGGTAATGCTCCGCCATCGCTACAGGTAAACACCTGAATACAGCTCATCTGCCTATCTTTGCAATAGCTATCTCCATCAATCAAATGGGTAACACATAATGGTCCAATCTCTCAATCTTTAATGCTGAAACGACAATAAATCTGAGAAGGACTCTACTGGGGATTTTCTGAAATCACACTTCCAGACACTTACTGCGACATAAGCGGCAACTTTCAAAAATCGATTCACGAAGTCTTTTGATACTAACATAACAACAATCTTGAAGAAGTACTCCGCTGGAGGGGTAAGAGAAACTTAAACAAGCAACTCTGTGGGGAATAATGATAAGGCGAGCATTATCACCACATGTCTCATGCTGAGACTTGTAATATTTGGTAATTGATCTGAGCAAGAGCTCTTCTCCACCTGCAAGGGAAACAACACTTGAAAACCAAAGGTTAACCAACCTGGCTTATGTTTTAAAATGCGCATGTTTGAGAATGGCGTAATGGTCCGTACAGCACGGATATGCTACGCGTTTTTGGGTAGATGCAAATATGACACTATATGCAAATGCGAATGCGGGCTCAAGCTGCTGGGGAAACTTTGATAAGCTCGCTTCAGCATGGCTGTTGAGAGCAAATACCACCATGTTGGGGATGTATGAGTATCATAAAGTCCTCCGGCAAAATAAATGTCGAACATATAAACAATTCTGCCAGGGAGAGATTAAACTTTGATTTCCACTGGGAGGAAAGAATAACACCTGTTGGGGAGAGTAACTCCGCTGGGGAAGAATCGACTCTCTTGGGGATAGTAAACTGACTGAGCAAGAAACGACTCAGCTGGGGAACAAGGAAATCCTTCTGGAGGAGACGATGTTGTCTGGGCACAGCTTACAAATGGGGATATCCTCTGGGGATAAGCTGCGACTAGCGGGGAAATTGATCTCTTCGGCAAGGGACAAAAATCATCCCAATTTCTGAAGATGAGGTGCGACCTGCATGGGGATTGGCGTCGCACAAAGTTAATTCTTTCACCACGAACCTCCGGCTGGGGGCCATAATTTCTAATTGTCCTTTTCAAGGGCGAGAACCCTGTAAAACGCAAACGAGACAAGACAAATCTATACAACCAACTCTATTCGGGTTAGTGTCTGTGACGTTACTTCAGTCAATTCGAAGTTTTAGCAATAATTGGCAAGGGCCAGCAAAGTTATGCAAATTCAAGTTCATCGGAACATTGGCGTTCTCCACATACAAAACAGTAAAGAACAAGCATCAAATACTGAATAACATGTTTTATTAATAACAAGCCTCTGAATAGGCAAAGTTTTGTACATCGGATGCAACTCCTGGAAAGAGGAAGTTACGTACACACACATACATATATGCACAGGAAGCATAAAAATACAAATACAACTTGAATTTGTACACATGTCGGCAACGTGGTGCAGACAAACATCGTGAGCTGATCCCCCTATGACTCGCCTGACTCTGGCGCTTTCCCAGTATTCAATTTTCGGAAGAGATTGTGTTGGATAAACGAACCCTCAGGTGTTCCCAAACCACTAAGCAATGCAGTATCAGATTTCGGACCGCAGTCATTTGCTTTTTCAATCCCTAACTTTTGCGTGAATCGCCCTTTGCGGGTTTTCAATTCACCGGGATACCCTTTTTTGCCGAAGCCGCCCAATGTAGGTTTTCGACTTCGCGGGTGTACATCTTTTCAATTTTATCCCTAACTTTTGCCCGAACCTTTTATTCTATTTTTGGTTCGCCGGGATGCCCCATTTTTTCCTGGACTCTCTTTTTACTGTCCAGCGGGTCACTTTCAAGCAAAGTATTTTTTAACTGCGTCCGAATTCACAGGAGACGTAAAGTCTTCACCATCCATGGTAGATAGTAGCAAAGCTCCTCCTGAGAAGACTTTTCTGACAACGTATGGCCCTTCGTAATTAGGGGTCCACTTGCCCCTGTGATCTGTTTGTGGCGGGAGAATCCTCTTCAGCACAAGGTCGCCCGTCTGAAAGCTTCGAGGACATATCTTCTTATCGTATGCTTTCTTCATCCGGCTTTGATATAACCGACCGTATGCGAGAGAAGCTAGCCTCTTCTCATCCATTAAGCTCAGTTGATTCAACCTGTCTTTAACCCATTCTGCCTTGTCAAGTTGGACATCTCTTAACACCCTCAAGGAAGGAATCTCAACCTCCAACGGTAACACTGCCTCCATTCCGTATACCAATGAAAAAGGGGTTGCCTCGGTTGATGTGCATACCGTCGTACGATAACCGTGCAAAGCGAAAGGTAGCATCTCGTGCCAGTCCTTATACGTCACCACCATCTTCTGAACAATCTTCTTTATGTTCTTATTGGCTGCTTCAACAACGCCATTCATCTTGGGTCGGTAAGGAAAAGAGTTGTGATGCTTAATCTTGAAATTCTGGCACAACTCTTTCATCATCTTGTTATTCAAATTTGAACCGTTGTCGGTGATAATCCGCTCAGGGATTCCATATCTGCAGATAATATCTCGTTTGATAAATCTGGCTACCACTTGTTTGGTGACATTGGCATATGACGCTGCTTCTACCCACTTGGTGAAGTAATCGATTGCCACCAAGATGAACTGGTGTCCATTTGATGTGGTAGGCTCGATCTTGCCAATCATATCAATTCCCCACATCGAGAATGGCCACGGTGATGACATCACATTCAGAGGACTTGGGGGTACATGGACCTTGTCCGCATAGATTTGGCATTTATGACATCTCTTTGCAAACTTGAAACAGTCTGTTTCCATAGTTAGCCAGTAATAACCTGCCCGCAACAGTTTTCTCGTCATAGCATGTCCACCTGCATGTGTACCAAATGTACCCTCATGTATCTCTTCCATGAGCAACTTCGCCTCTTTCTCGTCTAGACAGCGCAGCAACACCAAGTCGTGGTTTCTTTTGTATAGGACACCGTCCGGGTTCAAATAGAAATTGCCAGCCAATCTCCTAAGAGTCTTCTGATCTCGACTGGATGCCCCAGCCGGATACTCCTTGTTCTTCAGAAAATTCTGGATGTCAAAGTACCAGGGTTTATCATCAGACGCTTCGTCAATAGCAAATATGAATGCAGGCCTATCAAGCCGAGAGATAACAATTCGGGGAGCCTCGTTCCAGAAGTTAACTTTATACATGGAAGACAATATCACCAGGGCGTCAGCCATTTGATTTTCTGCTCGCGGCACATGATGCAATTCCACCTTGTCAAAGAAAGGCAACAATCTCCTCGCATAATTCATATACGGTATCAAATTGGGCTGACGTGTCTCCCATTCTCCTTTAATCTGGTTCACCACTAAAGCCGAGTCTCCGTATACATCCCGATGCTTGATTCGCAAATCAATAGCTTCTTCAAGACCCATGATGCAAGCCTCGTATTCAGCCTCATTATTGGTAACGGGAAAAGTCAATCGAGTCGTAAAGGGGATGTGCGACCCCTGAGGAGTAGTAATAATCGCACCTATTCCGCTACCATAGGAATTCACAGCTCCATCAAATATTAACTGCCATTTGGAACCCAATTCTGGTCCTTCGTCCGACAACGGTTCTTCACAATCTTTCATCTTTAGGTACATGATATCCTCGTCATGAAAATCAAACCTCATCGATTGGTAGTCCTCAACAGGCTGCTCCGCAAGGTACTCTGACAAGACGCTACCTTTGATAGCCTTTTGAGAGACATATTGAATATCATATTCGGTTAACACCATCTGCCATCGGGCAATTCTTCCGGAGAGTGCTTGCTTCTCAAACACGTATTTGATTGGATCCATCTTTGAAATGAGCAGGGTTGTATGATTCAGCATGTATTGCCTCAAACGTTTGGCGGCCCAGGCTAGCGCACAACACGTTTTCTCGAGCATTGAGTATCTGGACTCACAGTCTGTGAACTTTTTACTCAAATAGTAGATCGCATGCTCTTTACGTCCTGTCTCGTCGTGTTGACCGAGAACACAACCCATACTTTCCTCCAAAACCGTCAAATACATGATCAGCGGTCTCCCGGCCACTAGGGGTATCAAAACAGGAGGTTCCTGCAAGTATTCTTTTATCTTGTCGAACGCCTTTTGACAATTTTCATTCCAGGCCACAACCTGGTCCTTCTTTAACAGCTTGAATAATGGCTCGCATGTTGCGGTTAAGTGAGATATGAACCGGGCAATATAGTTCAACCTCCCTAAAAATCCACGTACTTCTTTTTCTGTTTTAGGCGTCGACATTTCTTGTATTACTTTTATTTTCGCAGGATCAACCTCTATTCCTTTTTCGCTCACGATAAACCCCAGTAGTTTACCCGATCTCACCTTGAAGGTGCACTTGTTAGGGTTCAGTCTCAGCCTGAACTTCCTAAGCCTCTTGAACAGTTTCAGCAGATTAACCAAATGCTCGTCCTCCGTCTGGGATTTGGCAATCATATCATCAACATAAACCTCGATCTCTCTATGCATCATGTCATGAAAGAGAGTCGTCATAGCACGTTGATATGTTGCCCCAGCATTCTTCAATCCGAAGGGCATCACTTTGTAACAAAATGTTCCCCAAGGAGTAATGAAAGTAGTCTTCTCCATGTCTTCTGGCGCCATTTTGATCTGATTATAGCCCGAGAAGCCATCCATGAAGGAGAATACGGAGAATTGAGCAGTGTTATCAACCAGCACATCGATGTGAGGAAGTGGAAAATCATCTTTCGGGCTCGCTTTGTTAAAGTCACGGTATTCTACACACATTCGCACTTTACCGTCTTTCTTTGGCACTGGCACAATATTAGCGACCCATGAGGGATATTTTGTAACAGCTAGGAAACCAACATCCCACTGTTTTTGAACTTCCTCCTTAATCTTCACAGCCATGTCTGGTCTAGTTCTTCGGAGCTTCTGCTTAACCGGCGGGCATTCTTCTTTTAATGGCAGACGGTGCACAACCATATCCGTATCCAACCTCGGCATGTTCTCGTACGACCAGGCAAAAATATCACTGTACTCTTTGAGCATCTCAACGAACCTCTGCTTAACGTCGCTTTGCAGTGCGGCCCCTATACGGATGTTCCTTTCAACCCCTTCCGACCCCAAATTGATAATCTCAATGACTTCCTCATGAGGCAGAATGATTCTTTCTTCTTGTTTCAATAACCAGGTCAGCTCTTCTAGTACGTCGCCATCTTCCACAATCTCTTCCTCAGCCTGAAATACCGGGTGCTCGAAGTCGAAATGAGTCATAGGCGGTTCATAGATGTCATCTGAAATAGTAATCCTGCAAAGGAAATGGTTAAATGCTTCAAAACACAGACAAAGCAAATAACCACGTTGCCATTTTATTGTAAAAATAAAAACAGGAAAAACAAGGATCACAATATTTGTATATGAAAAACGCCTTTATTCATGATTAAACAATTTACTGTACATAACCAAAATGGCCCTAAGCAAAATCATTGTGCCCCAAGTAGGGCACAGGATTATTCAACAATTAAAAAAACAAATCATTATTGTTTAGTTGTCACAGGAACAGCCTCCTGAATAGACCAATTGCAAAGCCCTTGTCCTGGCACGCCTGGCTTGATCCACGCGTCCATATTACAGTCGCTATCTCCTTCCTCAGAATCGGAAACAGCATTGATGGTCTCGAAGCTCACTCCACTTGGCGTAATGGTTATTGGCCCTCTGAACTTGGGCGCTCCGGAAGAGGATGCTGATGACGAAGGATGATATCCAAGCCCGAACCTGTCGTTCTTCACGGGAATCTCCAACACCTGACCCCAGCCCTTTGTTTCGCCTGCCCGTACTAGAGCCTGATCCTCTTTATAAGATGACACTGCCACATCTGATATCTTGGGTACTGGAGCTTTGTCTTTAATCTTTAGCCCTTCAAATGCCTGACAGGGCGTTTCATGAATCTCTCCGTCGACTTCCACGTATCTGAATGAAGACAGATGGCTAACCAGAATATCTTCTTCTCCACAAACAGTGACGACACTATCCCCCACCATATATTTCAACTTTTGGTGCAACGTGGATGTGACTGCCCCAGCAGCGTGAATCCATGGTCATCCAAGAAGGCAACTATACGCTGGCTGGATGTCCATTATATAGAATTCCGTTTCAAAGATTTCCGGCCCCACTTGCAATGGTAGTGTTATGGATCCGAAAACTGACCTCCGCGTACCATCGAACGCCCTCACCACTAAGTCAATGGGAGTGCAGAGAATCCCCCTGATATCCAACTTCATCATGGCCTTCTTCGGAAGCACATTCAAGGAAGACCCTGTATCCACCAACACACGGGACATGACCGTGCCCCTGCATACAACTGAGACGTGCAGCGCCATATTATGCTCTCTCCCCCTCGGGATCAAATCAAAATTCGTAAAGCCCAAATTGTGCCCTGCGTTAACATGCGCTATCACCCCTTCTAACTGGTTAACCGAAACATCTTGAGGAACGAATGACAAGTCTAGGATCTTCAGCAAAGCGTTTCGATGGGCCTCAGAACATAATAGCAGCGACAAGATTGAGATCTTTGATGGCGTTTGCTAGAGGTGCTCCACGATTTTGTAATCACTTTTACGGATGAGCCTCATAAACTCTTCCACATCCTTAAGCGATGTTTCCTTTTCCTTTATCTGCGCGGGGCCACTCTCGTCTACCTTGGCTTTCCCCTTTGCCAATCTTTTTGACTCTACCTCAGGCGATGCGAAGATTCTCCCACTTCTGGTCATACCTCCTGTTCCGACCACATTATCTACAACCCCAGCTGGTTGTTTATTTACTTCAATTTTCTCACTGTCGCAATAAACCTCCAACCCGTAGGTCCACGGCACTGCTTTGGTACTTCCGAAAGGGACAGGCCCTGCTTTAGTAATAGTGATCGTCGGCCGCCTGGCGGGTGCCGTTATTGTTATCGTTTTCCTCGGAATTATCACTGTGGCAACATCGTTTAGCTCATCACACAATGCCTCTACAGGCTCTTCAACTGTGGTTCTATCAAACTGTAATGTTCCTTCATTCATCAAAGTCTGAATACCCTGTTTCAACTCGTTACAACCCTCTGGCTGTACCCAACAATCCAAGCAAAATTCGTCACACCCCGGGAATACACCCCCTTTTAACAACCTGCTTTTGATCTCACCCAACGGTGTCTTCAGCTCATTGACATCTGTCACTAGATTCAAATTCTCCTCGGTCAGGATGGCGTTTGCCCCGTGTCGCTACTGCGAAAATCGGCGCCGGCTGAACAGAAGAGTCGCCACCGTGCGTTATTTATCCCAACGGAGGGAAAGGAAACGCTCAGAGTAAACCTACCGCAAAGACGGGAAAGGAATGGTCATCGCAACCAAATCCTGGATTCGGGAGTCGGTTACGCAAGGGGAAGGTATTAGCACCCCTCACGTCTGTCGTACTCGACGGGATCCACGCTTGTTTTCTGGTACGAATTGTTATTCGATCTATTCTACAGGTCTGGGGTTAAAAGAAAATAAAATGACTCGGCAAAGTATCGCTCTTTATGCCTACGTATTCCCGTCTGGAACGAGAAATCAGAGTCAACGTAGTTCGCCTACCTACGGGAAAGGAGGGGAAGGTTGCTCGCTAGGATATCGCATCCTATGCCTACGTACTTTCATACAGCATGAAAGATCAGAGCAAACGTAGTTCGAGCCACGTACGACACAAGTCTGTCTTGATTGTTTTTATCCTTCTGAAAAAGGTTTTCTCCTGCTTATGGGTCCAAGCGGACAAAAATGACACTTTTGATTGGTTTACAGTCTTTTACGCAAGAAGTATTTTTTAGTGTGTTTGCAATCTCTGACGCACTAGAGACTATGATTTGAGAGTGACTACGTCGTATGTCACCCTAAGGGTAACACGCTAAGCAATCAGATTACTGAAGAGTGACCCTCCAGCAACCTTTTCTCAAATAGCTTAAGGCTCGTAACGTACGACATTGATTAACCTTATTACTATGTTTTTGAATTATTCTGAGATGAGAAGAGAAAGGAGCTCTAAAAAGCCTATGGTTGAAAAGGGAATCAAAATCTACCCTAATGTTGTCATGCATGGATGAAATCCTAATGTCTGTCATATTTCTCTCTTGCACAGAGAGAAACAGAGATCCTAGGGGATAAACGGAAAAGCAACAACATATATACAGTAAAGCAGTAAAATGCATGAATGCAACAGTACAAGCGAGGCAAGGGAGTCCCGCTCAACCTCGAACCTAGAAAACAATGGGCAAAGTGAACAAGATTCACTTTAAACCTAACAAGGTAATTATCAAACAAAACAGTCAAGAAACTCAAACAGTACATCAACAGCTCTAAACAGCATCCACAGCTCTAAGCAGCAAAATCTGATAGAAACAGCAACAAGTCACCAACACCTTCAAGCAAGGTCTTCATCCATCTACAAGCTTCAAACAAGCATCCATCTTCAAGAAAAACAGCAACAAGAAACTCTAACAGTTGACAGCATCAAATAGCTAAGTAGCAGTAAGTCCTTCTTCAAACAGTTACACAGCTCTAACAGCACCAGCTCCTTCTTCTAACAATCTTCAAGGCAATGAACTTCATCTTCAATCTCCAAGGGATCCTTCAAAGCAAGCTCTCCAACAGAGAATTGATGTTATCAGAAGAAATTGAATGTCAAACAGTTCATTGACGACCAAAGGAAGCCTATGAATAGTTGACATTATAGGAGACTGTTTCCCTCAAAGTTCTACCTCTAAGGTATGGCCACTGATCCCTCCTAAGGAGAGAGGTGAATACCATAGAGGGACTTTATGTCATAGAGAAGAATGGAAGCAAAGGAAGCTATCCATGTTTATGGAAGAATTTCTATTCTAAGGCTCTACCTATACCCTATGCCCTATGGTCTCCAAACAACTCCAAGCAAGCCAAGCAATCTTCCTCAAGCTTTGATTTTGATCTTCAACTTTTTCTCCATCATCATGCTCTTCAAACCAAGCCAACACCCCAAGCAAATGCCCCAAAAAACCCTCACAACAAAGCAAACCCCAACAATGGGCAAACCAAACAAGCAAACAATTGTAAAATACACTAAAAATATTGATATAGTATTTATATGCCTATTATTAATTCTAAGGGAAGTACTATATCTACCCTATATACCCCATAGGTCCCATACTCTAATTCAATCTAAAAAACCCAAAAATAAAATGTTCAAGTGCACCTATGTTATGTATAAACCCTAATCTAACCATTCTAATATCCACTAACCAAAATTACCTACAAATAATCCTAAAAATTATGGAATAAAATCCAGGGGTACCTAATATGTATATCTAATTGTCCTAAAAAGATTTACCTAAAAAAGTAATGGGAACTACCTAAACAAAAATCTACAAGATTATGTACAAACTATATTCAATAAAAAACAACTAAAATGTAAAATATTCACAAAAATAAAGAAAATACCTAAAATAATATTTTTATTTAATCACCATTTTCTTGAAACAATTATCAACATGTAGCGAAAATTCCCACATTAAAATGACCATTTTTCAATTTTATATGAATTTTCAAAGTTGAAATAAAATGAATAAAAGAAAAATAAAAAAGAACACTCAGGGGGTGTAGAAAATAACTGCGCTCAGTTCAAATGTCTTATGGGCCAATACTCAGGGGGCGCGCATATCAATTGTTACTGAGCCCATAATCACATAAAATCAATTCAGAAATCATTAAGAAATTAAAAAACTCGTGGTGTGGATAGTAATCAAAATATAGTGTAAACCCAATGTGGGCCGTGAAACAGGGGTGTGCATAGTACTAATCCACTCAAGCCCAACGTTTCCACTAAATGAAACGCTGCGTTTCACCTTCAATAGAAACCTTCACAATCTGAGCGCAATCTCGTCCACACGATCCCTTCCAAGTCAACGAGTCTCTCTCGATCCAACAGCTGAAACGTTGTCTTCCCCATTCAAATTTATTTTGGAGCCAAAGCAGCCATGGAAGCTCCTCCAAGAACACTCAACATCAACAAATCGTGTTCACTCAAAAATGAACCAAAATCAACAAAACAAAGCCCAGACCTACTCCATTTTTCCTCCTAAATTTAACCATGGCTTCAGAATCTATTGATATGGCCTACAACTCCAAACACGATTCTCATCCCAAAATTTGGTCCAACATTAATTGTCATCATTCATCAAATTATCATGTCTAATATCTTCCTTGTTCCATACTGATCACAACTAACTATAGAACTAAGATTATAACTCCATATCCACTTAGTTCTTGATCTAAACAGAATTCATGTCACCATAACAAACATCACCAAATTGCTTCAAACTTTCCAGAAAGAACCATCTAACCACATACTAATCAATTATCCTAAAGATTCATGCCAATTATCCCTAATTCGAGCCATAGTTTGAAAGTTACTAACCTGTAAAGATGAGTGAAACAGATGATGGAAAGCTTCAAATCAAGGCTTGCAAATCTCCAGATTTCCTTCAGGATGATCTTTGCTTGCTTCTGTATGCACTAGATCTTCCTCAACCAGCTTGGATCCTTGAAACAGAATTTCAATTGCAAGGATGAAGGTTCAACTTCAAGAACTCGATTCAACCATGGTTTCACTCTGGTTTTGATCTCTACACACTCAGTGATGATTATTGAATTGAATTCAATCAAGAAATTGGATTGATTCTGAAGAAAATGAAGAACTCGATGGTGAATTGCAATTGAGCAAAATGAATCTCAATCTCTCTTCTCTGCACCAAATGAAGTCCAAACTTGATCTTGATCAACTCAAATTCATATATAGGAAGTGTTAGAACCCTCTAGAAAGAACTGGAATGATCCTATGAGATTTTGCAATTCTCATGTCATGAGTTTTTCCTTTAATGAGATCAACATATCAGTTATAGCTTGCCTGGTTGCATCATTCAAATGTGACTTGAATATCTCCCCAAATGAGAATTAGAGTGTGTTAGAGTGGTCCTTTGCCTTGCAATTCACTCCTAGCTTGGTTTGGCAAGTGTAGCTTCTTACATAAGTAACCAATGATAAGTCCAAGTTCTTGATCTCAAATTCAAAATCCAATGGTGTCAATGATCTCAAAACATGTTTTCCCTTCAATTTGGTATATCACATGATGTATTTTGGCTTTGGATCAAAAAATCCCAAATTTGGTCACTTGAAAATGGACTTTTACCTTCCATATTTGGTCAATTTTATCATTTTGAGTTACATGCATTTCCAAACCATCATAACCACATTCCTAGACTCAAAACATCATTTTGAGAAAGTTTTATGTTGAACATTTTTCCATTTGAAGCTTGCAAGTAGGAGTTTTAGGCATATGCTTGAAATGACCTATAATCTTACTTTCCCAAAATACCCCTGGCTTGTCAAGATCATAAGTAGAGCTCCACAAATCAGATTGAGGCATACCATACCTTTCTAGAAATATAAGATCATGAGGAACAACTTTCATGTTGGCCAAAAATTCATTTGAAAACTCATTATGGGGTAAACGTTGCTTAGAAGTCAAGTAACTTTCACAGATAAATTTCAGTGTCCTCAAATGACCTATAACTTGCAAGAACCATAACTTGAGTTCCATAAATCTCCCTGATGACTTCCACCACTCAAATTAAAGGTCTTGAGATTCTCTACAAGTTTCATGTTGGCCAAGGATCCATTTGAGACTTGCATTTTGAATTATTTTGCTTGGAAGTTTGACCTAAATCAGGGAATTTTACACAGAAACCCTAATTTAGAAACTTCTCTTCTTCTTGATTTCTGTTGATTTCTCCTTGGCACAACACCCCATCTATATCCACATATCAAATGATGAATCCCACATCCTTCAAATAGGCCTTGATGCCCTTCAATCAAGCTTTTGACCTAGGGTTGACCTAGATGAAACCCTAGTTGACTGTCTTCAACTGTAGTTCTTGTAACCACACCAATGACTTGTCTTACTTTCAAAATGACCCTCTAGGTCTTCCATGATGTCTACATACATTCCATGCCTCAGTCCACAGCTCACAACCTCTATGATGATCTTCAAATACTCCCCAGACAGGTTATAAATCCACTGCTTGATCTATTAACTTCTCAGAGCTTCACCTTCTTTCTTGGTGACTTGAATAGGCTTGAATCTTGATAAGAACCTTTTGGATATACTACTTGAGATGAAAAATAGCACTTGATCCCTTGTTGGAGGACTTGCCCATGCTATGCTATGCAAATGAATGAACTATGTATATGACCTACTATGCAAATGATAAAGCTATGAAAACACAAATCAGGTAAAACCAGTTGGTTAAATTTTAGGGTGCAACAGCTGCCCCTATTCAAACGGATTGGACCCGACTGGGTGAAACGCCCGGAGCCTTCAGACAATCGAGGTACGAGACGGTTGAATACCAATAAACCCGGAAATTTGCCAACTGCAACAATAAATTGCGAAATAAACTGCACCACTCCTTGGGGAACACTATCTACAAATCTGATTTCAACACTATCTTGTCAATACCGGAATTGACTTTACTGGGAGAAGTACTTTTGTCGAATATAAGAACGCAATTCTGTCTTGTTATGGGACACAAACTATGTTCCTTACGGGGAAATCCTTCGTCTAGATACTGAAGAGTTCATCTGTCTATCTCTCATAGGAAGCATGCGTCGACTTAGTAACACTTCATCCGCCTATCCAATACGGGAACACTATTCTATTTACATCACAGGAAAATTTTCTTTTGCCCATCACACAGGAAAATACACTTCTGCCCATCACACAGGAAAATTACACTTCTGCCCATCACGCAGGAAAAGACCCTTCTGCCCATCACGCAAAAAAATTACACTTCTGCCCATCACGCAGGAAAATACACTTCTGCCCATCACACAGGAAAATTATTCTTCTGCCCATCACACAGGAAAATTATTCTTCTGCCCATCACACAGGAAAATTATTCTTCTGCCCATCACACAGGAAAATTTATTCTTCTGCCCATCACACAGGAATACTATTCTTCTGCCCATCACACAGGAAAATTATTCTTCTGCCCATCACACAGGAATATTATTCTTCTGCCCATCACACAGGAAAATTATTCTTCTGCCCATCACACAGGAATATTTATTCTTCTGCCCATCACGCAGGAAAATTATTCTTCTGCCCATCACGCAGGAAAATTATTCTTCTGCCCATCACGCAGGAAAGTTATTCTTCTGCCCATCACACAGGAATATTATTTCGGACATAGTTTCTTTGCCTATTCTCTGCAGTAACTAACCCCGCTGGGGATATTCCGAAAATAACTGCCAAACACTCGTCTTGATAACAAGTGGCTACTTCTGAACTTTGATTCTATAAAAACCTGAAACGCCGCCGCAGCAACAAACTTGAAGAAAAACATTCTGCTGGCCGGATACAATAACGCCTCAATTGGCAACTCTGGTGGGGAAAGTGATAAACTGGACTATATCATCACGCGTCTCCCGGCGAGACCTCGATTATCTGGTACTATATGCTTTTAGAGCTCCATACACCTATTGAGAAAACACACCTGAAAGCAAAAGGTCAACCAACCTGATCTATGTTTCAAAATGCGTATGTTTGATAATGGCGTAATGCTCCATACAATATGGAAATGCTACGCGTTTTTTTGTTTGGTGGATGCAAATATGACACTATATGCCGATGCAAATGCAGGCTCGAACTGCCAGGATAGCTCTAACAAGCTTGCTTCATCAATCTTGGCCGTCGAGGACAAATATCACCCTGCTGGGGAGTGAACAGGTATCACAAAGTACTCCGGTAAAATAAATGCCAGGACACACAACTAACTCTGTTGGGGAGAATTTTAACCTTCGATTTCCACTAGGAGGAAAGAGAACACTTGCTGAAAAGAGAGAACTCCACTGAGGACGCAACGACTCTCTTGGGGAAAATCAATTGACTCCGTTGAGGAGAATAAATGACCCTACTGGGAAGGGAATCTCTACTGGGGCGAGTAGACTGTCTGGGTACAGCTCATAAGTTTGGAAATATTAATCTTCTGAGGCTAAACAACTCTGCTCGGGATAGGGAATCCTTCCGGGGGACACCACACTGTCTGAACACATCCTACAATCTTGGAAGCACCAAACCCTGTTGATGGTAAACGACCCTGCTGGAGAATGTCCTTCGGATAAGCTACGACTAGCTGGGGAATTTGATCCTTCTTCAATAAGGAACATTGTCATCTCAGCTTCCGGGAATGAAGCGCGACCTGCATGGAGATTCACTTCACATAATGATCAAGTCTTTTCGTTACAAGCCTCTGGCTAGGACGACAATCTTCTGATTGTCCACTTCGTATGGTCAAGAACCCTGCAACACCACAAACGAGACAAGACAAGTCTATACAACCAAATCTATTCAGGTTAGCGTTAGTGACATCACTTTCATCCAATTCAAAGTTTTAACAATTATTGGCAAGGGCCAGCGATGTTATGCACTTGCTAGTTTTATTAAACATTGGCGTTTCTCACATACAAAACGGTAAAGAACAAGCATCAAATACTACATAACATGTTTTATTGATTGGGCCCCTTGTTGCACCCTAAAAATTTGCTCAACCTTATTCACTTGGTTTATGTTTCAATATCATTAGCATTTGCATATAGAGTCATGTACATAGGTTACTCATCTGCATAACATAAGCATAGCAAGTCATTCAACAGGGGACCAAGCATTATTATCCTCTCTAGAAGCCTATCAAGAGGTTATTATCCTGATTCAATCTCATTCAAGTCATCAGAAAAGAATTTGAAAGTTGGAGAAGTCAGTAGATCAAGCATTGAGTATATCTCCTAACTGAGGGTGTCTGAGGATCAACAAAGAAATTGTGAGCTGTGGGCTGAGCATGGAGAGTATGTGGACATCAGGGGAGACTTAGAAAGTCATTTGTAGAAGGAGACAAGTCATTGGTGTAGTCACAAGAGTTGTGGATGAAGACAGTCAACTAGGGTTTCATCTGGGTCAACCCTGGGTCAACTCTAGGTCAATTGATTGATTGAAAGACATTGAGGTCTATTGGAGAGATGTGGGGTTCATCATTTGACATATAGAGAAGGATATGTTGTTATGCTAAGGAGAATTCAAGAGAAATCAAGGAGAAGAGGAGTTTCTAAATTAGGGTTTCTGTGTAAAATCCCCTAGTTTAGGTCAAATTTCCAAGCAAGATAAGTCAAAATGAAAGCTTCAAATGGATCCTTGGCCAACATGAAACTTGTAGAGGATCTCAAGACCTTTAATTTGAGTGGTTGAAGACATTAAGGAGATTAATAGAACTCAAGTTATGGTCCTTGCAAGTTACAGGTCATCTGAGGTATCTGAAATTTTGTCTGTGAAAGTGACTTGGCTTCCAAGCCAGTTTTACCCCTCAAGGAGATTTCAAATGAATTTCTGGTCAACATAAGAGTTGTTCCTCATTGTCTTAGATTTCTAGAATGGTATAGTATGCCTTCATATGATTTGTGGAACTCTACTTATGGTCTTGGCAAGCAAAGGGTATTTTGGTCATCTGAGAATTACAGGTCATTTCAACCTATGCCCAAAACTCATACAAGGAAGCTTCAAATGGAAAACTTTACAACATCAAACTTGTTCCAAATGACATTTTGAGTCTAGAAAAGTGACCATGAGAGATTGGAAAGATTCATAGCACAAGGTTTCAAAATTGTTGGATTTAATGAATAAAAATGGACTTAAAAATGAGATTTTTCATATTTTGGCCAAATGAAGCAAAATTATAGGTCATTTTGAATGGAAAGATCATTTTAAAGACATTTGCTAAAGTAGAATTTTTAAGTTAGTTCAAATTTTAAGAGTTATTCATGGTTACTTGTAATGGAAGATACATAAACCAAATCCAAAGGAAAGAATGCAAGGGAAGCTTCTCCAAGTTTCTAGGAGGTTCTAAGGACATGTATATATTGATATGAGATGGTTCATGCCATGGTTGGTGATCTCATTTTCTCAAAATCACAAGTTATACACACTTTCTCCAATTTGCAAAAGCATTACAAACTCTCTCAAATCTCCATCAATTCCCACTTTTCTTGATTTGATCATCATCTAGATCATTCATAGGTCAGAATTCTATCAAAGAATTGGTTGAATTGAGCAAGAATTATGCTATCCATCTTCTTCATCCAAGTCGCAAGAAGGTTTCAAGTACAAGATTCAAGGAGTTTGCACAAGATCCATTGCATACAGAACTCCTAATCAAGGTCACTGATCAAGTTCCAATCACTGCAAGCATCAGATTCAAGGGTTTCCATAACTGTTTTCACCATTTTGCACCAGGTTTGTTTTCTCTTCGTATTGCATGATTTAGTTAGAATCTTAGGGAATTGTTAGTATAGAACTATTAGGATAGGTTAGAGGATTGATTTTGGTGAGTTTGGAGAGGTTTCATGAAGGTTGAGCATGATGTACCAATTCTGTTAAGGTTTGTATCTCATGGAATATGGCACGATATTTCTCATTATATAGCTTAGAATGACCAGCATAAGATGTAGATTAGGCTAGGGTAAATATTGGAGAGAATTAGAAGAGTTGATATCAGGTGAAAATAGCTAAACTCATCTGTTATGTTCATCGGGTTTGTTTTTGGAGTGAGTTTTAGAAGGAGATGATGGCACGGTTGTGTAGAGGGAAGAAATTAGGGCATCTTTGCTCTTTACATCGCGAGTTTTCATGGAGAATTGAGGGTGTGAGGGAAGGTGGAAGATCTGGTTTGCAAGCTTGTGCATGGAGCTTCCATGGCTGAAACCCTAGCCATTTGGAGAAGAAGCATGGCGTCCGTTGGATGGGGTCTATTTCATTGACTGGAGATCTCATCGTGTGGTCCACGTTTAAAGATGAAACGGAGGGAAACCCTGGGCACCAAAACGCCCTGTTTCATTTAAGTTTCTGAATGGGCCTTGAATTTCATTGCTAATGGCACCCTCCCCAAACCAGGCCCAACGCAAATGAACTGAGGAAATGACTATCTGCACCGTTTTTGGTTTTATTTTTTTATTATGTTTTCTGACTTACCTTGGGCCTAGGTACGCATGCTTTTCACACCTCCCACTTTCAGCCCAGTGTGTTCTTTTAACTGATTCTCATTACTAGATGCACCCCCTGTCTCTATTAATTCCATTTTATTTTCTTTCAAAATTTCATTCCTTTAAAAAATCATAAAAAATAGAAAAATGCATATTTTCAATTGATTCTTTTTGCATTAATTTCTTCAAGATGTCTAGAAAATTATAAAAAATAAAAATTGCATTTTATTTTTTATTTGGTATTTTTCCCATATTTTCCAAATAAATGCTTATTTTAGGTGTTTCATTTCATACATGAATTTGTTAATTTTTGTTCTAATAATTGCTTTGATATTGTTCACCCATTCTTTTTAGGTTGATTAATAGACATTGTTAGCTTGTATATGCAATTTAGTTCATATTTTTAGAAATTAATTTTAGGTGATTAGTTTAGGTGTGAACAACATGAACAAAACTAGGGTTTTAAATCAACATTAGGTGAGGTAGCTTAATTCTTTTAGGAAATTCTCATTTGATTTTTGGGGTATGGACTATAGGGGTTATGGGTATAGGATAGATCCCCTTAGAAATCACTAGGATTCCCCTACTGCTATTAGTATATTACTGTCTGTATTTGATTGACTGGTATGGTGTGCCCTCTGGGGATTATTGATTTGTCTGTGTGGGTATTGGGATTGTTTGGGGATTGGGGAAGCTGAAGACTTGTGGTGATGAAGCCATTGGAGATCCAGAGCTTGAAGACCAACTTCCAGAGTTGAGGAGGAGATTCCTGCTAGCATTCGTTGAGGAGATTAGGGTTTAGGAGCTAGGCAGAGCTCTAGATTAGGAAGTTTGATTCTCAAACATGGAAGGTTTTGACTGCCTCCATTCCTCTCTGTGATACAGAGTCTCTCTAAGACACTCACCCCCTTCCTTTGGAAGGCTTGGTGCTACTGTCTAAGGGATAGAACTCTTGAGAGAAAATATCTTATGTGTTAGTAGCAGTTGGTTTGCCACCCTTGGTGGTCAACTAAGTGCTTAACACCCAATTCACTCTTGTGATTGATCCCTCAGCTTGGAGGATAGGACTCAAAGAAAAGCCATTGCAGATGGAAGACTGGTGATCAAAGACATTGCTTGAAGGCTGTGGAGATGGGGATTGATGCTTGCTGAAGCTTGCAGCTGATTGGAGATGACTTGAAGTCAGATGTTGTTTCAGAGCTGCTGATGCTGTTTATTTTTCTGCTGTATTTCATTTCTGATGTATTGATTGGTTTTCCTGACTGTATTGTTTGCTGTTTACCCTGTTGGGTTGAAAGTGAAGTCTGTTCACTTTTGCCTATTGTTTTCTAGGTTCGAGGTTGAGTGGGACTCCCTTGCCTCGCTTGTATTGCTGCATTCATGCATTTTATTGATTTACTGTATATATCTGATATTGTTTCTGTTTCCGTCTATTCCCTTAGGATCTTTGTTTCTCTCTGCGCAAGAGAGGAGCATGATAGACACTAGGTCTTAACCCATGCATGATAACATTAGGTTAGTTTGATTCCCTTCGCAACCGTAGGTTAGAGTTCTGTCTCTTCTTTCTCAAAACAAACAGAAAAACACCATAAAGATTTCAAACACAATAAAAGACACTTCTTCCGTAAAAGAATGTGAACTCATCAAAACGTCATTTTGTCCGCCGGGACTGTTAATCAGAAAAACCTTTTTCAGAAGAGATAAAATCAACCAAGACAAGCTTGTGTCGTACGTGGCCCGAACTACGTTTGCTCTGATCTTTCATGCTGTATGAAAGTACGTAGGCATAGGATGCGATATCCTAGCGAGCAACCTTCCCTTCCTTTCCCGTAGGTAGGCGAACTACGTTGACTCTGATTTCTCGTTCCAGACGGGAATACGTAGGCATAAAGTGCGATACTTTGCCGAGTCATTTTATTTTCATTTTCTTTTCTCTTTAACCCCTTGACCTTTAGTTTAGATAGAAATAACAATCCATACCCGAAAGCAAGCGTGGATCCCGTCGAGTACGACGGGCGTGAGGGGTGCTAATACCTTCCCCTTGCGTAACCGACTCCCGAATCTAGGTTTTGGTTGCGACGACCATCCCTTTCCCGTGTTGTGCGAGGTTTACTTCGAGCGTTTCCTTTCCCTCCCGTGGGATAAATAACGCACGGTGGCGACTCTTCTGTTCAGCCGACGCCGATTTTCGCAGTAGCGACACCCCTGAATAGGCAGAGTTTTGTACACTGGATGTAACTCCTGAAAAGAGGAAGCTACGCACAACAAATATACAAGTATGCACAGGAAGCATATATACAATGACAAATCAAATCTGCACATATGTCGGCAACATGATGCAGACGAACATCATGAGCTGATCCTCCTATGACTCGCCTGACTCTGGCGCTTTCCCGGTATTTAAAATTTTGAAGAGATTGTGTCTAATAATCGAAATCTCAGGTATATTCTCCCGCACCAATGTGCACCGTAGTATCAAATTCGGATCGCAGTCATTTGCCTTTCAAATCCCTAACTTTTGCGTGAACCGCCCTTTGCGGGTTTTCAGTCCACCGGGATGCCCTTTTTTTGCCGAAGCCGCCCAGTGTAGGTTTTCAATTTTGCGGGTGTACATTTTTTTAATTTTTATCCCTAATTTTTGCCCGAACCTTTCATTCTGTTTTTGGTTCGCCAGGATGCCCCATTTTTGCCTGGACTCTCTTTTTTCTGTCCAGCGGGTTAATTTCAAGCAAAGTATTTTTTAACTGCGTCCGAATTCACAGGCGACGTAAAGTCTTCACCGTCCATGGTGGACAACAATAAAGCTCCTCCTGAAAATACTTTTCTGACAACGTATGGCCCTTCGTAGTTGGGGGTCCACTTGCCCCTGTGATCTGCCTACGGCGGGAGAATCCTCTTTAGCACAAGGTCGCCCGTCTGAAAGCTCCAAGGGTGTATCTTCTTATCGTACGCTTTCTTCATTCGGCTCTGGTACAACCGACCATATGCTAGAGAAGCTAACCTCTTCTCATCCATTAAATTCAGCTGATTCAACCTGTCTTTCACCCATTCTGCCACGTCAAGTTGGACATCTTGTAATACCCTCAGGGAAGGAATCTCAACTTCCAGTGGTAACACTGCTTCCATTCTGTATACCAATGAGAACGGGGTTGCCCCGGTTGATGTGCGTACCGTCGTACGATAACCGTGCAAAGCGAAAGGTAGCATCTCATGCCAGTCCTTATAAGTCACCACCATCTTCTGAACAATCTTCTTTATATTCTTATTGGCCGCTTCAACAGCGCCATTCATCTTGGGTCGATAAGGAGAAGAGTTGTGATGTTCGATCTTATAACTCTGACACAGCTCCTTCATCATCTTGTTATTTAAGTTCGAACCGTTATCGGTAATAATCTGCTCGGGGATCCCAAATCTGCAAATGATATCTCGTTTGATAAACCTGGCTACCACCTGCTTGGTCACATTAGCATAGGATGCCGCTTCCACCCATTTGGTAAAATAATCAATTGCTACCAAAATGAACCGGTGTCCGTTAGATGTCGTCGGCTCGATCTTCCCAATCATGTCAATTCCCCACATCGAGAATGGCCACAGCGACGACATCACGTTCAGAGGACTCGGAGGCACATGGATTTTATCCGCATAGATCTGGCACTTATGACACCTCTTCGCAAACTTGAAACAATCAGTTTCCATAGTTAGCCAGTAATAACCTGCCCGCAGCAGCTTCCTCGTCATAGCATGCCCACCATCATGTGTACCAAATGTACCCTCGTGTATTTCCTCCATGAGCAACTTCGCCTCTTTCTCGTCTACACAACGTAGCAGCACCAAGTCGTAGTTTCTCTTGTACAGGACACCATCCGGATTCAGATAGAAATTACCAGCCAATCTCCTGAGAGTCTTCTGATCGTGACTGGATGTCCCAGCCGGATACTCTTTGTTCTTCAGGAAATTATGGATATCAAAATACCAGGGTTTATCATCAGATGCTTCGTTAATAGCAAATACGAAGGCGGGTCTGTCAAGCCGAGAGATAACAATTCTGGGAGCCTCATTCCAGAAGTTGACTTTATACATGGAAGACAATGTGGCCAGGGCGTCAGCCATCTGATTTTCTGCTCGCGGTACATGATGCAATTCAACCTTGTCAAAGAAAGGCAACAATCTCCTCACGTAATTCATGTACGGTATCAAATTGGACTGACGTGTCTCCCATTCTCCTTTTACTTGATTCACCACCAGAGCTGAGTCTCCGTATACATCCAGATTTTTGATTCGCAAATCAATGGCTTCTTCAAGCCCCATGATGCAAGCTTCGTATTCAGCTTCGTTATTGGTAACCAGAAAGGTCAATCGAGCAGTAAATGGGATGTACGACCCATGTGGAGTAGTAATGATTGCCCCTATTCCGCTACCATAGGAGTTTACAGCTCCGTCAAAGATCAACTGCCATTTGGAACCCAATTCTGGTCCTTCGTCCGGCAACGGTTCTTCACAATCTTTCATCTTTAGGTACATGATATCCTCGTTAGGAAAATCAAACCTCATTGATTGGTAGTCCTCAATAGGCTGCTCAGCAAGATACTCTGATAATACGCTCCCCTTTATGGCCTTCTGTGAAACATACTGGATGTCATATTTGGTCAAAACCATATGCCAACGGGAAATTCTCCCCAACAGTGCCTGCTTTTCAAACACGTATTTGATAGGATCCATCTTTAAGATGAGCATGGTTGTATGATTTAGCATGTACTGCCTCAAACGCTTGGCGGCCCAGGCTAGCGCACAACAAGTTTTTTCGAGCATTGAATATCGAGATTCACATTCAGTAAACTTCTTCCTCAGATAATAAATTGCATGCTCTTTTCTCCCTGTCTCGTCATGTTGACCGAGAACACAACCCACACTTCCCTCAAGAACCTTCAAATACATAATCAAGGGTCTCCCTGCCACTGGAGGTATCAAAATAGGAGGCTCTTGCAAATACTGCTTTATTTTATCGAACGCCTTTTGACAATTTTCATTCCATGTTACAGCCTGGTCTTTTTTCAACAGCTTGAATAATGGCTCACACGTAGCTGTTAGGTGAGATATGAAACGAGCGATGTAGTTCAACCTCCCTAAAAACCCGCGCACCTCTTTTTCTGTTTTAGGCGTCAGCATCTCTTGTATGGCTTTTATTTTTGCAGGATCAACCTCTATTCCTTTTTCACTCACGATAAACCCCAGCAGTTTACCCGATCTCACCCCGAAGGTGCATTTGTTAGGGTTCAGTCTCAACCTGAACTTCCTAAGCCTTTTGAATAACTTCAGCAGATTGACCAAATGCTCTTCCTCCGTCTGGGATTTGGCAATCATATCATCGACATAAACCTCGATCTCTTTATGCATCATGTCATGAAAGAGAGTCGTCATTGCACGCTGATACGTTGCCCCAGCATTCTTTAATCCGAAGGGCATCACTTTGTAGCAAAATGTTCCCCAAGGCGTAATGAAGGTAGTCTTCTCCATGTCTTCTGGCGCCATTTTAATCTGATTGTAGCCCGAGAAGCCGTCCATGAAGGAGAATATGGAGAATTGAGCGGTATTGTCAACCAGCACATCGATATGAGGTAGTGGAAAGTCATCTTTCGGGCTCGCCTTATTCAGATCACGGTAATCTACGCACATTCTCACTTTACCGTCCTTTTTTGGCACTGGCACAATATTAGCGACCCATGAGGGATATTTTGTAACAGCTAGGAAACCATCATCCCACTGCTTTTGAACCTCCTCCTTAATTTTCACTGCCATATCAGGTCTAGTTCTGCGAAGCTTCTGCTTAACCGGCGGGCATTCTTCTTTTAGGGGCAGACGGTGCACAACCATATCCGTATCCAGCCCAGGCATGTCTTCGTACGACCAAGCGAATACATCACTATACTCTCTGAGCATTTCAACCAGTCTTCGCTTGACGTCGCTCTGCAGCGCGGCTCCTATACGGATGCTCCTTTCAACCCCTTCTGACCCCAGGTTAACAATTTCAATGACCTCCTCATGAGGCAGAATGATTCGTTCTTCTTGCTTTACCAACCAAGACAACTCTTCTGGAACGTCGCCATCTTCAACAATCTCTTCTTCGGCCTGAAATACCGGGTGCTCAAAGTCGAAGTGAGTCATAGGCGGTTCAATGATGTCACCTGAAAATGTTATCCTGCAAAAGGAATGGTTAAATGCTTCAAAATGTGTATAGAGCGAATAACCACGTCGCCATTTTATTGTAAAACACAAAAACAGAAAAACAGAGATCACAATATTTGTACATGAAAAACGCCTTTTTATTTAACGATTAAACAATGCAATGTACATAACAGCACGACCCTAAGCAAAATCACGATGCCCCGGGTAAGACACCGGATTATTCAACAATTAAGAAAACAAAGTATTACTGTTTGGTAGTCACAGGAACAGTCTTCTGAATAGACCAATTGCATAATCCTTGTCCTGGCACGCTCGGCTGAATCCAGGCGTCCATGTCGCAGTCACTGTCTACTTCTTCGGAATCTGAAACAGCATTGATGGTCTCGTGATATACTCCACCGGCCGTAATTGTTATTGGTCCTTTGAAACGGGGTGCCCCAGCAGCAGGCGTTGATGATGACGGTTGATATCCCAGCCCGAATCTGTCCATCTTCACGGGAATATCAAGAACCTTGCCCCAGCCTTTTGTCTCACCACTCTTCACTAGAGCCTGAGCCTCCTTGTATGATGAGACTGCCACCTCTGATGCTTTACTCGGCCCTGGAACTTTGTCTTTGATGCGCAACCCTTCAAAGGCTTGACAGGGTGTTTCATGAATCTCGCCGTCGACTTCTACGTACTTGAATGATGACAGATGGCTGACCAATATGTCCTCCTCTCCACAAACTGTGACCACATTGTCCCCTACCATGTATTTCAGCTTTTGGTGCAAGGTAGATGTGACTGCCCCAGCACCATGGATCCACGGTCGTCCGAGAAGACAGCTGTATGCCGGCTGGATGTCCATAATGTAAAATTCAGTTTCGAAAATTTCCGGCCCCACCTGCAGAGGTAACGTTATAGATCCAAAGACTGACCTTCGTGTGCCATTAAATGCCCTGACCACCAAGTCACTAGGCGTACAAATGATCCCCCTGATGTCTAATTTCATCATTGCTTTCTTTGGCAGTACGTTCAAGGAAGATCCGGTATCTACCAGCACGTGGGACATGACTGTGCCCCTGCACTCAACTGAGACGTGCAACGCCATGTTATGCTCTCTCCCCCTCGGGGTCAAATCAAAATCCGTAAATCCCAAGCTATGGCCTGCATTCACGTGCGCCATTACCCCCTCCAACTGATTCACAGAAACATCTTAGGGTACAAACGACGTGTCCATAATTTTCAATAATGCATTCCTGTGGGCTTCGGAACACAATAACAGCGACAATATGGATATCTTCGATGGCGTTTGCTGAAGGTGCTCAACAATCTTATAGTCACTCTTTCGGATAAGGCGCATAAACTCTTCTACATCTTTCAGTGACGTTTCTTTTTCATTCCTCTGCACAGGGACATCCTCATTCATTTTTCCTTTTCCTTTTGCCAACCGTTCAGCCTCTACCTCAGGCGATATAAAAATTCTCCCACTTCTCGTCATCCCTCCAGTCCCGACGACATTGTCTATGACCTCAGCTGGCAGTCTACTGATATCGATTTTCACCCCATCACAATACGCTTCCAGTCCATAAGTCCAAGGTACCGCCTTAGTGCTCTCATAAGGGGTTGGCCCTGCTTTGGTGATAGTGATCGGCGGTCGCCTGGCTGGCGCCGTTATAGTTATTGTTTTTCGAGGGATTGTCACCGTAGCTACATCACTTTGCTCATCATCGAATATTTCTGCAGGTTTCTCAACTGCCGCTCTGTCGAATTGCAACGTGCCTTCATCTATTAAGGTCTGAATACCCTTCTTCAATTCAGCGCAACCCCCAACTTGGGTCCAACACTCTAGACAAAACTCATCGCAGCCCGGATACACACCTCCTTTCAATAACCTGCTCTTTATCTCACACAATGGTGTTTTTAGTCCATCAACATTCATGATCAAGTTCAAACCCTCCTCAGTCAAAATAGCATTTGCCCCATGGTTGGGCATGGGCTGCTGTACTATGTTTGGACCTGCTTGTCCAAAATTTATGGCCTTGCTATCCAACAGATCTTGCACCACGTGCTTGAACGCGTGGCAATTCTCTATGTCATGGCCCGGAGCCCCGGAGTGGAACTCGCAGTGTTTGTTCGTATCAAAACCAAACGGAGGAGTGCCCGTCATTGGCGCCATAGTCCTCTTTTCCACCAAACTCAAACCCAGTAATGTTTGGAGTAACTCTGCATACGTATAAGGAGGTACATCGAATACTCTTTTCGGCCCCGCGTTAGGAAACCTCCTCTGTCCCTGATTTGGCCTCTGCTGTTGCTGTTGTTGCTGCTGCTGCTGTGGTGGTATCTGCTGTAGTGGTATTGGTTGTTGAGGAAGTGGAATTGTGACACTTGCCACCTGTTGCGGATGATTGTACTGATTCCACCCTCTTCCTCGGCCTCGGCCCCTGAATACTGCACTTGTGTCACCTTGACGGCGACCACCGAAAGCTCTTCTGTTACTGCCAGCTGAAGTAGATTCCTCCGCTTGGAATCTCCCCATTTTAATATTACTTTTAACCTTCTCTCCCATCAAGATTAGATCCGAAAAGCTGCCCAAAGAAGCGAGAAACAGCTTGTCATAAAACATACCGGTGAACGTTCCTATGAACATATCATTCATCTCCTTCTCAACCAACGGAGGGTGAACTCTTGCAGCCATGTCGCGCCACCTTTGTGCATATTCCTTGAAGCTCTCAATTTTCTTCTGTGACAACCCTTGTAACTGGATCCTGTTCGGTGCCAGGTCACTATTGTACTTATAATGAGCCACAAACGCTTCAGCCAGCTGCTTCCAAGTCTTTACCTGAGTAGGCTCCAATCCCATGTACCATTCAAGGGAAGGACCCGACAAGCTGTCTTGAAAGAAATGCATCAGCATCCTCTCATCATTCGAGTAAGCCGACATTCTTCTATAGTATGACCGCACATGCACTTTTGGACAGGTATCTCCCTTATATTTGTCAAATGTTGGAGCCTTAAATTTTAGCGGTACCCTCAGGCCAGGCACCAGACCCATTGTGGTCATATCTAAACCAACAGCATTTTGATTCACAACACCTTTCATCTGCTCCTCGAGCATCTTGATTCGCTGAGCATTATCTACAGGACCTTCCAAACCCCCCGCCAGAGAAAGCATCTTCTTGCTGATCTTCTATCCAATTACCGTTCCCATTTCCATATCCATCATACCCATTGTTATGACCAAATCTAGTCTGATTCATCACAGGGCCCCGCCCCCTATTACCATACCCTTGAGCGACCCCAGCAGGTCCAAAAGACATCATTCTAGCGCCATTTCCGTTACCGAATCTGCCATAACCCTGATTGGCATTACCAAATCCATCCTGTCCGAAGCCCTGAGCGTTGAAGCCGTACTTCCCATCTTGATTAACATACTCAAACCCCTGGTCGTTATAGCCAAGTCCGTTGTTACCGAAGCCATTACCTCCAATATTATCACCGCCCAGATTGGCATCTCCGAACCCAACGTTGTTGATGACAGTCTCATTACCAATTCCTGTATTACCGTTCCCAGCGCCAGTGCCATTGTTCATATTCACAGCAGGTATGTTCGTCACAGGTGGAGCTACCGGTGTAGGAGTACCATCCCCGTGAATGGTGTCAACACATACAAAATTGTGGTCTTCATTTCCATGCCCAGCATTTCTCGCTAGCAGTGGCTGCACCAGAGTTTGCAAGTTTTCCTGTCCCTTCACAATTGTTTCCATCGTCTGCATGAACAACGCCATCTTCTCACGCATTTCCTGCATCTCACTCTGCATCTGATCCATAACTCTTTTGCAGTTGGTACGAGTAGAGTATCGGTGCGGCCGTTGACTTTCAATCCTGAAAAGACCTGAGAAATGCAGGGGATGAGATACAATTTAATAATTACCTGTAATGCAGTATGAATGCGAATGTGATTATGTAAATATGCTACAGGTTATATTCCCCCGATTCTAGTTCCAGAGAGAAAGCCATTATGGCAATGGAGTCCTTATTCAGCAAGCAATAAACCAGAAACTCCTCATATATAACAAATACCAAGAGGCTGAGTACTGAATACAACCGAAGAGACCTCGGCCAACAAGTCTGGCGATGGCCCAAATATGAGTACAAATAACAAAGGTAAGGCAAAGATACGTCAGGCCAAATGGCGCGCTCGGACGTCCTCCAATATCCTCATCGTCTCTGGGTGTCCTAGTCGGGAGATCAACTCCTGCACCAATAAAGCATGTCGCTCAGTAGTGGATCTCAGCTTCGCGGCATCGTCCCGGGAGGCTCCTTTGCTCGAACCCTCGTCAGATCTGTACCTCTTGGAACCGGCCTTCTCCTCGCAACCTCTCGACTTCTCGTCACCGTCATTGACTCTGAGATTAGCAGTATTCCTCAGGGATGTTACTTCAACAATCCTTGCTTCCTGGGCTTTAACCTGTGCCTCCAGCGTGGCAATCTGCATTTTCAGTTTGTCTTCGCGCTCTTTCCTCTTGGTGAGCATGGCCTCCCACAAAGCCTCCCACTTGCTGATACGAGCATAAGCTTTGCTTAGAAGTTCCTTCTTGGACGTAAGTACCTTGCTAACCCCGTTCAAAGCTATCCCTACTTTTTCTTTCTTGTTGGTCGCTTCTGTCAGCTCTGATCCCAACCTGTTAATCAATTCGGTTTGTTCCTTCACCGTGAAGGTGGCTTCCTTCTTCTCTCGTCGTAACTAGAAGATCTCCTTCTCTAACTCCGCGTTAGCTTTCTTCAATTCCTCATTTGCAACCAACAACTTGTTATATTTCTCGCTCTATTCTGCCGGCGGTACCTCAATCAATGGAAGATACAGTGGTTCCACAGCGGGATAAGGCATCAAAGACATACGAGCTTTCTCACGGACCCAGGCCAAATAAGGATCATAAGCTCTGCTGTTGCTCTTACCGAGCAAAGCCTTCCCCCTCTTGTGGATGCTAGCCCACGTATGCCTCAACCTGATCAAAGTAGTCTCATCTAAGGAGCCCGTGAGATACAGAGATTCCTGTATCTCAACCTCAATAGGAGCATCTCTCAAGGTGTAACCAAACTGTCGTACCAATAGTGAAGGATTATAATTGATACAGCCTTTTCGTCCAATCAGGGGAACATTCGGAAAGCCACTGCAACTATATATAATGTCAGTACCAAGCATACCCTGATCAAACCAAATGATATTCTCAGCAGATAGCCCCATCAACCGGGACGGCCAATCCAAAGTATCAACGGTATCAACAAACGACCCAGTCTTCGGAAGGTGCCTCTGGAACCACCTGTACAGGAGGGGAAGACAGCAGGACACGTTCTTGCCACGACGTTTCTCATTCTTGTAGTGAATAGAATGATAAACATCGCCCAAGAGAGTAGGAATGGGATTCTTCAAGGTGAGAATCAGGAAGGCATCCGAATCAACAAAGTCAGGCACATTAGGAAACAAGACAATCCTGTAAATGCAGACAGCCAGAATAGCGCTAAAGGCAATCCAACACCCATTCTTCGCGCACTGCGTGACCTTCTTAACCAGGACAGATAAGTGAAAACCATAAGCTCCATTTAGCTTGACCAAGCCTCCTGGAAACTCCGAAGTGTCTAAACTGACAATCTCTGTGAGCGTGGCTAACTCGGGCTCAGTGTCAATGTGTACAAAGGGCATCTGGTCTAGCACGGGAATATCCAATATAACATGATACTCTTCCAAAGTGGGTGCAAGAATGTAGTCTGGAAACAAGAAACATCTCAGCTGCGGCTCATAAAACTGCATCAAAGTATACACTCCAGTAATCTCGAAAGCCGAAGGTGTGTTCAACAGACTAAGCAGCCTCCCATAGGATGCTCTGAACCCAGCCCTCACACTCTCATCTGCCAAAGCAACTAAACCCAGTAATGAACTGATGTCTGGTGACTGCAACCTGTAAGCAACCGTCTTCTTCAGGGACTCCATGCCTGGCTAGAAGATGTCCTAGAATCAGAGGGGAATAGTCACCTGCAACATAAATACATGTTAATGAAATGCAAACATGAAAATGCACATGCATATGCAAACATGGGATCAAGTGCCATGTTGATAGACTGGGTTGCTCTGTACTGGAGCCTTGAGAACCAATCATTCTTTATTTCAAACCAACCCAACCACTCAAAAAGAGAAACCTGTAACCACATTTCACTGATAGAGGTAAACCAGGTATTCTGAGGTCAAAGGTTCCCTGCAAACAGACCCTCCTACCCCTCACAGGTGTGTACTTAACTCGCAAACGAGGTACGACATCCTATGCGGGTTCAACGTCACAGACTTTCAAGAGCGATGATACGATACCCAGAAGGTGTGGCATCATCATCCCTTGAAGCGGCCTCACTTAGTTGAATCCCAATTGATAGGTTCCCAGAGTCGACAATCCTCGGGTCAGGCAACTTGTCGAGCCCTAAGGGCCAGGCAAGAAGCATCAAAGAGAATCTCGTCCGAGTGAGATTTCGTGGCTAGCTGGTGCGAGCTAAGCAAGCAGGCCAACCATTACTCTCTCTCTAAGTCTATAGGTGTACTCAAGCCTGTGTTTGGCTTATCTCTCAACAGATTACCCCCTCATACCCACAACAATAATCACAATAAAATAATGCTGAAAGTAAAATACAGAAACGTAAATCCATACAAAATCCTCGACGGGAAAACAAGCGCTAGGATTGACTCGCGTAGGGAACCGTTGGAGTCCCCAGCAGAGTCGCCAGCTGTCGCTACTGCAAAATTCGGCGCCGGCTGAACAGAAGAGTCGCCACCGTGCGTTATTTATCCCAACGGAGGGAAAGGAAACGCTCAGAGTAAACCTACCGCAAAGACGGGAAAGGAATGATCATCGCAACCAAATCCTGGATTCGGGAGTCGGTTACGCAAGGGGAAGGTATTAGCACCCCTCACGTCCGTCGTACTCGACGGGATCCACGCTTGTTTTCTGGTACGGATTGTTATTCGATCTATTCTACAGGTCTGGGGTTAAAAGAAAATAAAATGACTCGGCAAAGTATCGCACTTTATGCCTACGTATTCCCGTCTGGAACGAGAAATCAGAGTCAACGTAGTTCGCCTACCTACGGGAAAGGAGGGGAAGGTTGCTCGCTAGGATATCGCATCCTATGCCTACGTACTTTCATACAGCATGAAAGATCAGAGCAAACGTAGTTCAGGCCACGTACGACACAAGTCTGTCTTGATTGTTTTTATCCTTCTGAAAAAGGTTTTCTCCTGCTTACGGGTCCAAGCGGACAAAAATAACACTTTTGATTGGTTTACAGTATTTTACGCAAGAAGTATTTTTTAGTGTGTTTGCAATCTCTGACGCACTAGAGACTATGATGTGAGAGTGACTACATCGTATGTCACCCTAAGGGTAACACGCTAAGCAATCAGATTACTGAAGAGTGACCCTCCAGCAACCTTTTCTCAAATAGCTTAAGGCTCGTAACGTACGACATTGATTAACCTTATTACTGTGTTTTTGAATTATTCTGAGATGAGAAGAGAAAGGAGCTCTAAAAAGCCTATGGTTGAAAAGGGAATCAAAATCTACCCTAATGTTGTCATGCATGGATGAAAGCCTAATGTCTGTCATATTTCTCTCTTGCACAGAGAGAAACAGAGATCCTAGGGGATAAACGGAAAAGCAACAACATATATACAATAAAGCAGTAAAATGCATGAATGCAACAGCACAAGCGAGGCAAGGGAGTCCCGCTCAACCTCGAACCTAGAAAACAATGGGAAAAGTGAACAAGATTCACTTTAAACCTAACAAGGTAATTATCAAACAAAACAGTAAAGAAACTCAAACAGTACATCAACAGCTCTAAACAGCACCCACAGCTCTAAGCAGCAAAATCTGATAGAAACAGCAACAAGTCACCAACACCTTCAAGCAAGGTCTTCATCCATCTACAAGCTTCAAACAAGCATCCATCTTCAAGAAAATCAGCAACAAGAAACTCTAACAGTTGACAACATCAAATAGCTAAGTAGCAGTAAGTCCTTCTTTAAACAGTTACACAGCTCTGACAGCACCAGCTCCTTCTTCTAACAATCTTCAAGGCAATGAACTTCATCTTCAATCTCCAAGGGATCCTTCAAAGCAAGCTCTCCAATAGAGAATTGATGTTATCAGAAGAAATTGAATGTCAAACAGTTCATTGACGACCAAAGGAAGCCTATGAATAGTTGACATTATAGGAGACTGTTTCTCTCAAAGTTCTACCTCTAAGGTATGGCCACTGATCCCTCCTAAGGAGAGAGGTGAATACCATAGAGGGACTTTATGTCATAGAGAAGAATGGAAGCAAAGGAATCTATCCATGTTTATGGAAGAATTTCTATTCTAAGGCTCTACCTATACCCTATGCCCTATGGTCTCCAAACAACTCCAAGCAAGCCAAGCAATCTTCCTCAAGCTTTGATTTTGATCTTCAACTTTGTCTCCATCATCATGCTCTTCAAACCAAGCCAACACCCCAAGCAAATGCCCCAAAAAACACTCACAACAAAGCAAACCCCAACAATGGGCAAACCAAACAAGCAAACAATTGTAAAATACACTAAAAATATTGATATAGTATTTATATGCCTATTATTAATTCTAATGGAAGTACTATATCTAACCTATATACCCCATAGGTCCCATACTCTAATTCAATCTAAAAAACCCAAAAATAAAATGTTCAAGTGCACCTATGTTATGTATAAACCCTAATCTAACCATTCTAATATCCACTAACCAAAATTACCTACAAATAATCCTAAAAATTATGGAATAAAATCCAAGGGTAACTAATATGTATATCTAATTGTCCTAAAAAGATTGACCTAAAAAAGTAAGGGGAACTACCTAAACAAAAATCTACAAGATTATGTACAAACTATATTCAATAAAAAACAACTAAAATGTAAAATATTCACAAAAATAAAGAAAATACCTAAAATAATATTTTTATTTAATCACCATTTTCTTGAAACAATTATCAACATGTAGCAAAAATTCCCACATTAAAATGACCATTTTTCAATTTTATATGAATTTTTAAAGTTGAAATAAAATGAATAAAAGAAAAATAAAAAAGAACACTCAGGGGGTGTAGAAAATAACTGCGCTCAGTTCAAATGTCTTATGGGCCAATACTCAGGGGGCGCGCATATCAATTGTTACTGAGCCCATAATCACATAAAATCAATTCAGAAATCATTAAGAAATTAAAAAACTCGTGGTGTGGATAGTAATCAAAATATAGTGTAAACCCAATGTGGGCCATGAAACAGGGGTGTGCATAGTACTAATCCACTCAAGCCCAATGTTTCCACTAAATGAAACGCTGCGTTTCACCTTCAATAGAAACCTCCACAATCTGAGCGCATTCTCTTCCACACGATCCCTTCCAAGTCAACGAGTCTCTCTCGATCCAACAGCTGAAACGTTGTCTTCCCCATTCAAATTTATTTTGGAGCCAAAGCAGCCATGGAAGCTCCTCCAAGAACACTCAACATCAGCAAATCGTGTTCACTCAAAAATGAACCAAAATCAACAAAACAAAGCCCAGACCTACTCCATTTTTCCTCCTGAATTTAACCATGGCTTCAGAATCTATTGATATGGCCTACAACTCCAAACACGATTCTCATCCCAAAATTTGGTCCAACATTAATTATCATCATTCATCAAATTATCATTTCTAATCTCTTCCTTGTTCCATACTGATCACAACTAACTATAGAACTAAGATTATAACTCCATATCCACTTAGTTCTTGATCTAAACAGAATTCATGTCACCATAACAAACATCACCAAATTGCTTCAAACTTTCCAGAAAGAACCATCTAACCACATACTAATCAATTATCCTAAAGATTCATGCCAACTATCCCTAATTCGAGCCATAGTTTGAAAGTTACTAACCTGTAAAGATGAGTGAAACAGATGATGGAAAGCTTCAAATCAAGGCTTGCAAATCTCCAGATTCCTTCAGGATGATCTTTGCTTGCTTCTGTATGCACTAGATCTTCCTCAACCAGCTTGGATCCTTGACACAGAATTTCAATTGCAAGGGTGAAGGTTCAACATCAAGAACTCGATTCAACCATGGTTTCACTCTGGTTTTGATCTCTACACACTCAGTGATGATTATTGAATTGAATTCAATCAAGAAATTGGATTGATTCTGAAGAAAATGAAGAACTCGATGGTGAATTGCAATTGAGCAAGATGAATCTCAATCTCTCTTCTCTGCACCAAATGAAGTCCAAACTTGATCTTGATCAACTCAAATTCATATATAGGAAGTGTTAGAACCCTCTAGAAAGACCTGGAATGATCCTATGAGATTTTGCAATTCTCATGTCATGAGTTTTTCCTTTAATGAGATCAACATATCAGTTATAGCTTGCCTGGTTGCAGCATTCAAATGTGACTTGAATATCTCCCTAAATGAGAATTAGAGTGTGTTAGAGTGGTCCTTTGCCTTGCAATTCACTCCTAGCTTGGTTTGGCAAGTGTAGCTTCTTATATAAGTAACCAATGATAAGTCCAAGTTCTTGATCTCAAATTCAAAATCCAATGGTGTCAATGATCTCAAAACATGTTTTCCCTTCAATTTGGTATATCACATGATGTATTTTGGCTTTGGATCAAAAAATCCCAAATTTGGTCACTTGAAAATGGACTTTTACCTTCCATATTTGGTCAATTTTATAATTTTGAGTTCCATGCATTTCCAAACCATCATGACCCCTTTCCTAGACTCAAAACATCATTTTGAGCAAGTTTTATGTTGAACATTTTTCCATTTGAAGCTTGCAAGTAGGAGTTTTAGGCATATGCTTGAAATGACCTATAATTTTACTTTCCCAAAATACCCCTGGCTTGTCAAGATCATAAGTAGAGCTACACAAATCAGATTGAGGCATACCATACCTTTCTAGAAAGCTAAGATCATGAGGAACAACTTTCATGTTGGACAAAAATCCATTTGAAAATTCCTTATGGGGTAAAAGTTGCTTGGAAGTCAAGTAACTTTCAAAGATAAATTTCAGTGTCCTCAGATGACCTATAACTTGCAAGAACCATAACTTGAGTTCCATAAATCTCCCTGATGACTTCCACCACTCAAATTAAAGGTATTGATATGCTCTACAAGTTTCATGTTAGCCAAGGATCCATTTGAGACTTTCATTTTGAATTATTTTGCTTGGAAGTTTGACCTAAATCAGGAAATTTTACACAGAAACCCTAATTTAGAAACTTCTCTTCTTCTTGATTTCTGTTGATTTCTCCTTGGCACAACACCACATCCATATCCACATATCAAATTATGAATCCCACATCCTTCAAATAGGCCTTGATGCCCTTCAATCAAGCTTTTGACCTAGGGTTGACCTAAATGAAACCCTAGTTGATTGTCTTCAACTGTAGTTCTTGTAACCACACCAATGACTTGTCTTACTTTCAAAATGACCCTCTAGGTCTTCCATGATGTCTACATACATTCCATGCCTCAGTCCACAACTCACGACCTCTATGATGATCTTCAAATACTCCCCAGACAGGTTATAAATCCACTGCTTGATCTATTAACTTCTCAGAGCTTCACCTTCTTTCTTGGTGACTTGAATAGGCTTGAATCTTGATAAGAACCTTTTGGATATACTCCTTGAGATGAAAAATAGCACTTGATCCCTTGTTGGAGGACTTGCCCATTATATGCTATGCAAATGAATGAACTATGTATATGACCTACTATGCAAATGATAAAGCTATGAAAACACAAATCAGGTAAAACCAGTTGGTCAAATTTTAGGGTGCAACACCCCGTGATTGGGCATAGGCTGTTGTACTATATTTGGACCCGCCTATCCAAAGTTGATAGCCTTGTTGTCCAACAAGTCTTAGACTTTATGTTTAAACGCATGACAGCCTTCAATATCATGTCCGGGCGCCCCGGAGTGGAAATCACAGTGCTTACCCGCATCATAGCCAAACGGAGGATTGCCCGTTAACGGTGCCATGGTCCTCTTCTCAACCAACTTTAACCCTAGCAGTGTTTGAATTAGTTCGGCATATGTTGAAGGAGGCGTTTCAAATACTCGCCTGGGCTTGCCCTCTAGGATTCTGCGTTGGGCGCGGTGTTGCCTTTGTTGTTGCTGCTGCTGCGGCTGCTGTTGTTGTTGTTGTTGTGGAAAAGGGATGGTAACACTAGAGACCTATTGATGCTGAGCATACTGACTTCGTCCTCGGCCTCGGCCCCTGCCGCCAAACACAACACTAGAATCACCTTGACGTCTATCACCAAATGCTTTCCTGGTACCTCTGGCGGGGGTAGACTCCCCTGCGTGGAATCTTCCAACCTTAATACCGTCTTCGACCATCTCACCCATAAGAATCAAATCTGAAAAACTTCTCAACGAAACATTAAACAATTTTTCGTAATATATCCCCGTAAATGTCCCAATGAACATGCTATTCATTTCTCTTTCAGCTAACGGAGGATGTACTCTTGCTGCCATATCGCACCACCTCTGCGCATACTCTTTAAAGCTTTCACCGCTCTTCTGCGACAAACCTTGCAATTGAACTCGGTTCGGTGCCAGATCACCGTTATACTTATAATGCAGGACGAAAGCATCCGCCAATTTCTTCCAGGTTTTGATTTGAGCGGGCTCCAACCCCATGTACCACACTCGAGTGACAGTCCTGATAGGCTGTCTTGAAAGAAATGCATAAGCATCCTTTCGTCATCCGAATACACGGACATCCTTCTGTAATAAGCACGAACATGCACCTTAGGGCAAGTGTCCCCCTTATATTTGTCGAAAGTGGGAGCTTTGAATTTCAGCGGTACCCTCAGCCCAGGCACCAAGCCCATAGTAGTCATGTCTAGTCCGGTAGAATTCTGATTAGCCATACCCTTTACCTGCTCTTCAAGCATTTTAATCCTCTGAGTATTGTCGACGGGTCCCTCAAACCCCATGCCTCTTCCAGAGAAGGCGTCCTCTTGACAGTCTTCGCCCCAGTTCACATTTTCATTTCCGTACCCGTTATAACCAGTGTTGCGACCAAACCCTTGCTAATTAGTCATGGGACCTCGTCCCCCATTACCATAACCTAGATTGACCCCAGCATGCCCGAAACCGGTGTTGACAGGAATCAATCCAGCACCATTTCCACCATAACCCTGGTTGGCGTTACCGAAACCGTCATAGCCGAGACCCTGAGTATTGAAGCCGAAATTTCCGCCCTGATTGCCGTACTCAAACCCCTGGTCATTATAGCCGAATCCATTGTTACGAAAACCATTACCGCCGTTGAAGTTACCACCACCCAGATTGGCATCTCCAATTCCAACATTGTTAACAACAGTCTCATTTCCATTCCCTGCATTACCATTGCCAGCGCCAGCGTCATTGTTCACAACCACAACAGGTGGGGTCACCACAGGAGGAACCACAGGCGTAGGGGGCCCATCCTCATGAAGAGTTTCGACATGCACAGAGTTGTGGTCATTGTTGCCGTTCCCATTAGCCCGCGTCAGCAGCAGCTGCACCAAAGTCTGGAGATTCTCCTGGCCTTTAGCAATACTCTCCATGGCCTGCATGAACAGGTTCAACTTCTCGCGAATTTCCTGCATTTCCACTTGGACTTGATCCATGATTCTCTTGCAGTTGTTTCGGGTTGAGTAGCGGTGAACTCTTGGTTCGTCAATCTTGGACAATCTGCCAATGCAGGAAATAAGATACAGATTCACGAATACTGGTTATGCAATATAAATGCGGATTCAAATATGTAAATATGCTACAGGTTATATTCCCCCCGATTCTAGTTTCGGAGAGAAAGCCATTACGACAATGGAGTCCCTATCCAACAAGCAAGGAATCAGAAAACCCTCATATATAAACAAATGCTAAGAGGCTGAGTACAAGAGTACAACTGAATACAACTGAAGAGACCTCGGCCAACAAGCCTGGCGATGGTCCAAATACAAGTACAAATGACAAAGGCAAGGCAACGATAAATCAGGCCAAGTGGCATGCTCTGATGTCCTCCAATATCCTCATCGTCTCTGAGTGCCCTATTCGGGAGATCAGCTCCTGAATCAGTAAAGCATGTCGCTCGATAGTGGATCTCAGCTTCTGGGCGTCATCCTGGTAGGTTCCTTTGCCAGAACTCTCGTCAAATCTGTACCTCTTGGAACCGGCCTTCTCATCGTAACCTCTCGGCTTCTCGTCAATGTCACTTACTCTGAGCTCAGCAGCGCTCCTAAGTGATGTCTCTTCAGCGATCTTTACGTCCTGGGCTCTAATCTGTGCCTCTAGCGTGGCAATTTGCAGCTTCAGTTCGTCATCCCGCTCCTTCCGCTTGGCACGCGTAGTACTCCACAATGCTTCCCACTTGCCGATACGGGCATAAGCTTTGCTTAGGAGTTCCTTCTTGGAAGTAAGCACCTTGCTAACACCGTTTAACGCTATTCCCACTTTTCCTTTCTTGTTGGTTGCTTCTATCAGCTCCGATCCCAACCTGTTAATCAATTCAGTCTGTTCCTTCACAGTGAAGGTGGCTTCCTTCTTCTCACGACGTAATTGGAATATTTCCTTCTCTAACCCCTCATTGGCTTTCTTCAGTTCTTCGTTTTCAGCCAACAATTTGTTATACTTCTCACTCTCTTCCGAAGGAGGTGCCTCAATCAAAGGGAGATACAGAGGTTCCACAGCAGGATAAAGCATCAAAGAAGTACTGGCTCTCTCGCGGACCCAAGCCAAATAAGGATCATAAGCTCTGTTGTTACTCTTACCGAGCAAAGCTTTCCCTCTCCTATGGATGTTAGCCCATGCATGTCTCAATCTGATCAAAATAGTTGTGTCAAATAAGCCCGTGAGATACAGAGATTCCTGTATCTCCTTCTCAATGGGAGCGTCCCTCAAAGCATAACCGAACTGTCTTACCAGCAGTGAAGGATTATAGTTGACACAGCCTTTCCGTCCAATCAGGGGAACATTCGGAAAGCCACTGCAACTATATATAATGTCAGTACCAAGCATACTCCAATCAAACCAGATGATATTCTCAGCAGACAGTCCCATCAACCGGGAAGACCAATCCAAAGTATCAACGGTATCCACAAAAGGTCCTGTCTTCAGGAGGTGCCCCTGGAACCACCTGTACAAGAGAGGAAGACAGCAGGAAACATTCTTGCCACGACGTTTCTCATTCTTGTAATGAATGGAATGATAAACATCGCCCAAGAGAGTAGGAACTGGATTCTTCGAGGCAAGAATCAGGAAGGCGTCAGAGTCGACAAAATCTGGTACATTAGGAAATAAGACAATCCCGTAGATGCAGACAGCTAGAATAGCACTGAAGGCAACCCAACATCTACTCTTCGCACACTGCATAGCCTTCTCAACTAGGACAGACAGGTGAAACCCATAAGCTCCATTTAGCTTGACCAAGCCTCCCGGAAACTCAGAAGCGTCTAAGCTGACAATCTCAGTGAGTGTAGCTAACTCAGGCTCAGTATCAACATGTACAAAGGGCATCTGGTCCAACACAGGAACTCCCAACATCGCAGAATACTCCTCCAAAGTGGGTGCCATAATATAGTTAGGAAATAAGAAACATCTCAGCTGCGGCTCATAAAACTGCATCAAAGTATACACCCTAGTTGTCTCAAATGCCGAAGGTCTGTATAACAAGCTAAGCAATCTCCCATAGGATACTCTAAACTTAGCCCTCACACTCTCATCTGCCAGAGCAACTAAACCCAGCAAGGAACTGATATCTGGCGAATGCAACCGGTAAGCAACCGTCTTCTTCAGGGACTCCATGTCTGGCTAGGAGATACACTAGAATCAGAGGGGAATGATCACCTGCAACATAAATACATGTTAATGAAATGCAATCATGAAAATGCACATGCGTATGCAAACAAGGGACCAAGTGCACTGCTGATAGACTGGGCTGCTCTGTACTGAAGCCTGAGAACCATCCAATCTTCAACCCAAACCACTCAAGTGAACCTTGTAACCATATCTCACTGACAGAGATAAACCGGGTGTTCTGAGGTCAAAGGTTTCCTGCAAACAGACCCAACCTACCCCTCACAGGTATGTACTTAACTCGCAGACGAGGTACGACATCCTATGCGGGTTCAACGTCACAGACTTTCAAGAGCGATGATACGATACCCAGAAGGTGTGGCATCATCATCCCTTGAAGCGGACTCACTTAGTTGAATCCCAATTGATAGGTTCCTAGAGTCGACAATCCTCGGGTCAGACAACTTGTCGAGCCCTAAGGGCCAGGCAAGAAGCATCAAAGAGAATCTCGTCCGAGCGTAAATTTCGTGGCTAGCTGGTGCGAGCTAAGCAAGCAGGCTAACCACTACTCTCTACTTCTAAGTCTATGTGTAACCTCAAGCCCAAGTCCGGCTTATCACTCAACAGATTGTCCCCTTCCCACAGCAGCAATAACAGTATAAAGCTGATAATAAAATGCGGAAAGTAAAGACAGGAAAGTAAATCTATACAACACCCATGACAGGAAAACAAGCACTAGGATTGACTCGCATAGGGGATATTCCTGTCCCCAATAGAGTCGCCAGCTGTCGCTACTGCGAAAATTGGCGCCGACTGAACAGAAGAGTCGCCACCGTGCGTTATTTATCCCAAAGGAGGGAAAGGAAACACTCAGAGTAAACCTTACGCAAAGACAGGAAAGGAATGGTCATCGCAACCAAATCCTGGATTCGGGAGTCGGTTACGCAAGGGGAAGGTATTAGCACCCCTCACGTCCGTCGTACTCGACGGGATCCACGCTTGTTTTCTAGTACGGATTGTGATTCTATCTACTCTAAAGGTCAAGGGTTAAAAGAAAATAAAATGACTCGGCAAAGTATCACACTTTATGCCTACGTATTCCTGTCTAGAATGAGAAATCAGAGTCAACGTAGTTCGCCTACCTACAGGAAAGGAAGGGAAGGTTGCTCGCTAGGATATCGCATTCTATGCCTACGTACTTTCACACAGCATGAAAGATCAGAGCAAATGTAGTTCGGGCTACGGAAGACACAAGCTTGTCTGAATGTTTTTATCTCCTTATGAAAGGGTTTTCTTCTGATTTAAGAGTCCAAGCGGACAAAAATGACACTTTGATGTTTGTTTTCAGTCTTTTACGCCAGAACTGTCTTTTATGATGTTTGCAATCTCTGACGCACTAGAGACTATGATTTGAGGGTGACTACATCGTATGTCACCCTAAGGGTAACACACTAATCAATCAGATTACTGAAGAGTGACCCCTCAACAACCTTTCTCAAATAGCTTAAGGCTCATAGCGTACGACTTCGATTAACCTTATTACTGTGTTTTGAATGGTTCTGAGATAGAAGAGAAATCTAAAACCCTAGGGTTAGAAATGGGGATCAAAACTACCCTAATGTTATCATGCATGGATTACAACCTAATGTCTGTCATAATTCCCTCCTGCACGGAGGAAATCAGAGATCATAGGGGATAACCGGAAAAGAAACAGCGGATAAACAGTAAACAGTGAATATGCATGAGATGCAGCAATGCAAGCGAGGCAAGGGAGTCCCACTCAACCTCGAACCTGGGAAAACAATAGGCAAAGTGAAACAACTTCACCTCAAACCTAAGGGAGAATCAACAAACAATAAATCAAAGAAAACCACACCCAACACCAGCTCAGACAGCCACAACAGCTCTTACAGCAAGCAGTTCAAACAGCACCAGCTCTGGTAACTACAGTTGATGAACGGCAAAAGGTTGACAGTAAGGTCCCATCTTTACTGTCCAATGATACCCAAGCTTCAGATAAGCTCTCATCTTCCAATAATCTTCAGCTTTAGCAATCACTGAATCCAATAAGCAAACAACTTTAATCAGCAGCAAAACCCTAATCTTCAACAGATATCCAACTTTGACAGGTACAAGCTTCCTCTTATCACATCTTCAATGAACTTCATTCTCAATAGGCTTCCAATCTCAATCCAGACACTCACAGGAGAGAATCAACTGATAGAGGAAGTTGGGATGTTAAGAGGCTCAGTGAAAACCCAGGGAAATCACTGAGATCTTAACACAGCTAGTGAAAATTATCCTCAAGGTTCTACCCAATCAAAGCATGCTCTACATCCCTCCTAAGGAGAGATGGAACTCTTTTAGGGGACCTTATGTCATAGGATGGAATAGAGGCACAAGAAGCTCTCTATGTTTGACAGAAGAAATCACTCTACTCTAGAGCTCTCCCTATATCTCCTATCTCCTAGGTCTTCATCAAGCAATCTTCAAGCACAAGCAACTTCAAGCTCCAAGCATCATTATTGGTCTTCAATCATCCTCAAAGTCTTTATACAATCCTCAAGCCAAGCGCAAGCCCCAACACCCAAAGAAAAAGCCCAAATCTCAACAAACAAAGCAACTTCCCAAGAGGGAAACACACCAATATCAATCAATTTGCAAAAATCAAATAAAATGGAAATATTCATCATAAATCCTAGATTTATTTCTAAGGGACCCTAGATATGCATCCTATACCCCACATAAACCCCAAGGCCTAAATAAAACTAAAAACCCAAAAACCATGTGTTGAAATGCACCTATGTCAAGTTTAACCCTAATTCTAATCAACCTAATGCTCTTTATTCAAAACTAATTAAAATTAAATCACAAAAATGTGAAATAATTCCAGGGGGGACCTAATGCTCTAATCTAACTAAAACAAAAGGAATTACATCAAAATGTAAAATAGGATGGCTAAACAAAATTCAGCAAAATGGATATACAAAATAAAATGCAATAAAAGCAATTAAATGTAAAAATTCACCAGAAATAAGAAAATGACTAAAATGCTAATTTTATTTTTCTATAATTTTCTTAAGGAAATTGTGAGAATGGAGAAAAAACTCCCATATAAAAAGACCTGTTTTTGAATTTATTATGAATTTTCTAAGATCTTAAAATAAATGTGAAAATAAAAGAAAATATGGAAAAAATGGAAAACATGTGTGCCCAATAGCAATTATAAACAGTTCAGATCCAGATATGGGCTCAGAGGGGGGTATGAATAGAAAAGCGCGCTAGGCCCAAACATTAATCAGAAATTAAATGAAAAATAGAAAGGAAAATGAAAAAATAGCGGTGCAGGAAGTAATGAAAACGCGTGTGTTTCTTGGATGGGCCTCTAGAGGGGGTGTGGTAATCAAGTCTCACTTAAGCCCAATGCCAAATGTTAAATGATATGCTGCATTTTGCTCCTCAGAGTCCTCTTCACCAATTGAGATTAAAACCTGGTCGTTGGATCTCGTTTTGGGTCAAAGTCTTCCTCACATCCAATGGTGGTCAGATCGTCTTCTTCCTTTTAAATTATGGAGGGAGAACAACCATGGAAACAGAGCTTGGAACTTCATCTTCCCCAATTCGTATTCCTCTGATTCTCCATCAAAACTCAAAAAGAAAAACCCTAACTCACTCCATTTTTCACCAGCAATTCAACCATGGTAATTAAACACAATGAAACATTCCCCTTCTCCAAACACGATGGAAATCTCAGAAATTGGTCAAGGATGGAATCTCACCAAACCTAAAATTGGATAGCCTAAACTCTTCACCATGCTTCACTGATCATTTCTAACCATCAAACTATGATTCTATCACCAGATTAAGCAAGATACGAGCCTGAACAGAAATTGCATCACTCCATTAATTGTCTCTAAATCAATCCTAAAGCTACCAGAAAGCTCCACATATCTACATTGAATCTAACTATTCAAAGCTGATTGAAACTACCTGAATCATGCCATGGAGTGAAGTTTACATACATGCAAAATCTTGATGCACAGAGGTATGAAATCTTCAAATCAAGCTTTGAGAACTTCAATACACCTTCAATGAGTCACAATCTTGCTTCTGTATGCAAAAGAATTGGTTGAGGAGGCTTGGATTATGGAAACCGATTCTAAGTTGCAGGTGAGAAAATCCAAGAGCAAGAACACGATTTCTCCACCAATTTGCTTGGAACTTGATCTGGAAACACTCACTAGTATCAATGGAAGCTATAACAATCAAAATCTTGGATTGAAATGGTGTAAAAGCTTGTAACCGATTCTGAATTGCAACAAGAAAATTCTGATCTCAACCTCTCTTCTCTCCTTCAATTCTCCCCCACCCTTACTTGGGATCATTTCATATGCATATATAGAGTGTGTATGAAGACTCTAGAAAGTTCTAGGTTGATCCAATGAGAAACTCACCATCACATGTCATGAGATCTCATGTCATGCTATGCACTCATACCAGCTCATGATTTGGCTTGTAATTTGCTTGGTTCTGAGTTTAAATTCTCTCCAAATGAGATATTGGAGGTGTATGGATGGAAAGGAGCCTTGCATTTGCCTTGTAGTATGGTTTTGCAATTGTGCCTTATGATTCAAGTAATCCATTTACAAAGCAAGTCCTAAAAATAATCCTCAATTCAAAATTGTGGCAATTTCAGTGTTCTCAAAATGCATTTTACAATCAAATTGGTATGTCATATGGCTTGTTTTGGTTGTGTAGATCAAAAACCCCAATTTTCAACTTTGGTTCATTTAAGATATACCTTCATTTTAGGCCATTTTTATGATTTTGTGAAGCAAGTCATTACAAGCTATCATGACCTCTTATCTAGCCTAAAAACATCATTTTGAACACATCTCATGTTGAACATTTTTCAATTTGAGGAGTGGAAGATGGAGATTTGGACCTATGTTGAAAAATGACCTGTAATTCAACTTTCCCAAAATACCCTTGGGTTGCCAAGACCATAACTTGAGTTCTAAAAATCCTCTTGAGGACTTCTAGTACTCAAATTAAGGCTAAGATCAAGATCTACAACTCTTATGTTGGTCAAGAATCCATTTGAAGCTTTCATTTTGACTTGTCTGGCTTGGAAGATAGGCCTAAATTAAGGTTTTTTACACTGAAACCCTAATTTCTCCTCTTCTTCTTGATTTCTCTTGATTTCTCCTTGGCACAACACCACACATATATCCACATATCAAATCATGAATTCCACATCCTCCAAGTAAGCCTTGATGCCCTCCAATCAATCATTTGACCTAGGGTTGACCTAGGGTTGACCCAGATGAAACCCTAGTTGACTGTACTTCAACTCTGGCTCTTGTATTTGTATCAATGACTTGTCTCATCTCCAAAATGACCCTCTAGGTCTTCCATGATCTTTTCCATACCCACACTCATTGATGATCTTCAAACACACCCCTAGATAGGAGAGAAATCCACTGGTTGACCTTCAAACTTCTCAAAGCTTCAACTCATTTCTTGATTACTTGGATGAGCTTGAACTTGAATAAAACCCCTTGATGGGCCTCATTCTGATAAGAATGGCGCTTGGTCCCTTGCTAGATGACTTGTGATGCTATGCTATGCAAATGATTAGAATTCTCATTATTTCGAAATGGATTATCTTGACATCCACTTATATTTAAGCACATATTCAATTAAATAATTAATTATTAAATATAATTAATTATTTTATTTACTTACTCAACCAATTAAGACTCTTTATATATATATATATATATATATATATATATATATATATATATATATATATATATATATATATATATATATATATATATATATATATATATATATATATATATATATATATATATATATATATATATATATATATATATATATATATATATATATATATATATATATATATATATATATATATATATATATATATATATATATATATATATATATATATATATATATATATATATATATATATATATATATATATATATATATATATATATATATATATATATATATATATATATATATATATATATATATATATATATATATATATATATATATATATATATATATATATATATATATATATATATATATATATATATATATATATATATATATATATATATATATATATATATATATATATATATATATATATATATATATATATATATATATATATATTGCTTTGTCCCGCTCATCACACTGTGTCGGCTCAATCCATCTCTCCGTCGTGGAGGGCCTAGCTCATCAGGCTGGGAGCGCTTAAACGTCTCCCCATGGACACAAACCTTAGGATCTATGACATTTTGATATTAATGATTATAGGAATACCTTGACGAATATAATGAGAAAGAATTTTAGACAATGACAACGATAATTCTAAAATACAAAAGTGTAGAGACAAGTGTTTAACACTGGTTGACTTGTGGATTTTTCTCAACCGGTACTCGTAATGTCTTGAAAACTCTTCGAATGGGGATAAAAAGAGATAATCTTCTAATAGCATGATATATTTGAGATCATAGCCTATATATAGAATGATAATCATTTAGAATTCTTATTATTTCGAAATGGATTATCTTGACATCCACTTATATTTAAGCACATATTAAATTAAATAATTAATTATTAAATATAATTAATTATTTTATTTACTTACACAACCGATTAAGACTCTTATATATATATATATGTATATATATATATATATATATATATATATATATATATATATATATATATATATATATATATATATATATATATATATATATATATATATATATATATATATATATATATATATATATATATATATATATATATATATATATATATATATATATATATATATATATATATATATATATTGCTCTGTCCCGCTCATCAAACGGGGTCTGCCCAATCCATCTTTTCGTCGTGGAGGGCCTAGCTCATTGATCCGCTGTCTTGCGCGGATCAAAACGAGTGTTTTTGATGAAAATGTAATACAACGACAATTCAACTCGGATATCGTCTCAAGGATTCTTGTATGTGATTAATCTACCAAATTCGAAATGGGGGGGAGTTGGTTTGGTTTCTGATCGATTAAATAAAGAAAATGCAATTAAGCGGTTAAAATAAGTGATTATCAAAATAAGTCAATCTACTGTTTTCGGTTCCGGCTTATCACGGGTTTCTACCTTACCAATTTCCTAAGCGATTTCGATCTCTATTCGATTCCTATATCAATTAACAAGCGCAAAATATATAAACTAGATTGACAATCCTATATTCCGAATTAAGCAAACAGATTAAGTTTTTGTGAATTAAGCAAACACGAATTATAAACGCAAATTAACGAAAAAGCGACGTAACGGCGAATAAAAGCTAAGGATGAAATCATACGAATTTAATCAAAACAGTTCTATAAACTAAAAGATTAAGCAAAAGCAATTCATAGAATAGTGTTGAAAGAGAAACGAATTAAATTGATAAAGTGAAAACCTCAAAGCGTTGGAACGCGATTACAGCATGATGACTCTAAGGAATTAGCTCTCCATGGTTCTCTCAAAGCTCCGAATGTATTTTTCTTGAAAATGTAACTAGGTGAACAATAACACGAGTATTTTTCCTTTAAAAAGAAAGCAAATTCGGGTCATAACCCAACTGGTTCGAAAACATAACCCAGGCCCAATACATGACCCAACACTAAAATAAAATTCTAATTCAGTAACTTCAAACGGAATTCTGGAATTTTGGGCTCCGAATCTGACTTTGACTCCAACACGAAAGTCGTAGCTCTCTCTCTTAGCTTTCCGGAGATTTTTAGAACGCCTCAAACGGATTTCCGGAACTCCAGTTATGATCGTTTCCGTGCAGACTGCTAAAGATGAAAAATAAGTGCGAAAATCAAATTAAGCCAAAAATAAAATAAAATATAAAAACAAAATAAAATAAAACACAAAAATAATCAAGATAAAGTAAAGAAATGCCTAAGTAAAAATATAGGAGAAAGTGCATAAATATGCACTGATCACTCATCACGCTGGGAGCGCTTAGGCGTCTCCCCATGGACACAAACCTTAGGATCTATGACATTTTGATATTAATGATTATAGGAATACCTTGACGAATATAATGAGAAAGATTTTTAGACAATGACAACGATAATTCTAAAATACAAAAGTGTAGAGACAAGTGTTTGACACTGGTTGGCTTGTGGATTTTTCTCAACCGGTACTCGTAATGTCTTGAAAACTCTTCGAATGGGGAGAAAAAGAGATAATTTTCTTATAGCATGATATTTGAGATCATAGCCTATATATAGAATGATAATCATTTAGAATTCTCATTATTTTGAAATGGATTATCTTGACATCCACTTATATTTAAGCACATATTCAATTAAATAATTAATTATTAAATATAATTAATTATTTTATTTACTTACTCAACCGATTAAGACTCTTATTTATATATATTGCTCAGTCCCGCTCATCACACGGGGTCGGCCCAATCTATCTCTTCGTCGTGGAGGGCCTAGCTCATTGAACCGCTGTCGCACGCGGATCAGAACGAGTGTTTTTGATGAAAATGTAATACAACGACAATTCAACTCGGATATCGTCTCAAGGATTCTTGTATGTGATTAATCTACCAAATTCGAAATGGGGGGGAGTTGGTTTGGTTTCTGATCGATTAAATAAAGAAAATGCAATTAAGCGGTTAAAATAAGTGATTATCAAAATAAGTCAATCTACTGTTTTCAGTTCCGGCTTATCACGGGTTTCTACCTTACCAATTTCCTAAGCGATTTCGATCTCTATTCGATTCCTATGTCAATTAACAAGCGCAAAAGACATAAACTAGATTAACAATCCTATATTCCAAATTAAGCAAACGAATTAAGTTTTCATGAGTTATGCAAACACGAATTATAAACGTGAATTAACGACAAAGCGACGTAACGGCGAATAAATGCTAAGGATGCAATCATACGAATTTAATCAAAACAATCCTATAAACTAACAGATTAAGCAAAAGCAATTCATAGAATAGTGTTGAAAGAGAAACGAATTAGATTGATAAAGTAAAAACATCAAAGCGTTGGAACGCGATTAAAGCATGATGACTCTAAGGAATTAGCTCTCCATGGTTCTCTCAAAGCTCCGAATGTATTTTTCGTGAAAATGTAACTAGGTGAACAGTAACACGAGTATTTTTCCTTTAAAAAGAAAGCAAATTCGGGTCATAACCCAACTGGGTCGAAAACATAACCCGGGCCCAATACATGACCCAACACAAAAATAAAATTCTAATTCAGTAACTTCGAACGGAATACTGGAATTTTGGGCTCCGAATCTGACTTCGACTCCAACACGAAAGTCGTAGCTCTCTCTCTTAGTTTTCCGGCAATTTTTAGAACGCCTCAAACGGATTTCTAGAACTCCAGTTATGATCTATTCCGTGCAGACTGCTAAAGCTGAAAAATAAGTGCGGAAATCAAATTAAGCCAAAAATAAAATAAAATATAAAAACAAAATAAAACACAAAAATAATCAAGATAAAGTAAAGAAATGCCTAAGTAAAAATATAGGAGAAAGTGCATAAATATGCACTGATCACTCATCACGCTGGGAGCGCTTAAGCGTCTCCCCATGGACACAAACCTTAGGATCTATGACATTTTGATAATAATTATTATAGGAATACCTTGACGAATATAATGAGAAAGATTTTTAGACAATGACAACGATAATTCTAAAATACAAAAGTGTAGAGACAAGTGTTTGACACTGGTTGGCTTGTGGATTTTTCTCAACCGGTACTCGTAATGTCTTGAAAACTCTTCGAATGGGGAGAAAAAGAGATAATTTTCTTATAGCATGATATTTGAGATCATAGCCTATATATAAAATGATAATCATTTAGAATTCTCATTATTTCGAAATGGATTATCTTGACATCCACTTATATTTAAGCACATATTCAATAAAATAATTAATTATTAAATATAATTAATTATTTTATTTACTTACTCAACCGATTAAGACTCTTATTTATATATATTGCTCAGTCCTGCTCATCACACGGGGTCGGCCCAATCTATCTCTCCGTCGTGGAGGGCCTAGCTCATTGAACCGCTGTCGCGCACGAATCAGAACGAATGTTTTTGATGAAAATGTAATACAACGACAATTCAACTCGGATATCGTCTCAAGGATTCTTGTATGTGATTAATCTACAAAATTCGAAATGGGGGGGAGTTGGTTTGGTTTCTGATCGATTAAATAAAGAAAATGCAATTAAGCGGTTAAAATAAGTGATTATCCAAATAAGTCAATCTACTGTTTTCGGTTCCGGCTTATCACGGTTTCTACCTTACCAATTTCCTAAGCGATTTCGATTTCTATTCGATTCCTATGTCAATTAACAAGCGCAAAAGACATAAACTAGATTAAGAATCCTATATTCCAAATTAAGCAAACGGATTAAGTTTTCATGAGTTAAGCAAACACGAATTATAAACGCAAATTAACGACAAAGCGACGTAACGGCGAATAAATGTTAAGGATGCAATCATACGAATTTAATCAAAACAATTCTATAAACTAACAGATTAAGCAAAAGCAATTCATATAATAGTGTTGAAAGAGAAACGAATTAGATTGATAAAGTAAAAACCTCAAAGCGTTGGAACGGGATTAAAGCATGATGACTCTAAGGAATTAGCTCTCCATGGTTCTCTCAAAGTTCCGAATGTATTTTTCGTGAAAATGTAACTAGGTGAACAGTAACACGAGTATTTTTCCTTTAAAAAGAAAGCAAATTCGGGTCATAACCCAACTGGGTCGAAAACATAACCCAGGCCCAATACATGACCCAACACAAAAATAAAATTCTAATTCAGTAACTTCAAACGGAATACTGGAATTTTGGGCTCCGAATCTGACTTCAACTCCAACACGAAAGTCGTAGCTCTCTCTCTTAGTTTTCTGGAGATTTTTAGAACGCCTCAAACGGATTTCCAGAACTCCAGTTATGATCTATTCCGTGCAGACTGCTAAAGCTGAAAAATAAGTGCGGAAATCAAATTAAGCCAAAAATAAAATAAAATATAAAAACAAAATAAAACACAAAAATAATCAAGATAAAGTAAAGAAATGCCTAAGTAAAAATATAGGAGAAAGTGCATAAATATGCACTGATCACTCATCACGCTGGGAGCGCTTAGGCGTCTCCCCATGGACACAAACCTTAGGATCTATGACATTTTGATAATAATGATTATAGGAATACCTTGACGAATATAATGAGAAAGATTTTTAGACAATGACAACGATAATTCTAAAATACAAAAGTGTAGAGACAAGTGTTTGACACTGGTTGGCTTGTGGATTTTTCTCAACCGGTACTCGTAATGTCTTGAAAACTCTTCGAATGGGGAGAAAAAGAGATAATTTTCTTATAGCATGATATTTGAGATCATAGCCTATATATAGAATGATAATCATTTAGAATTCTCATTATTTCGAAATGGATTATCTTGACATCCACTTATATTTAAGCACATATTCAATTAAATAATTAATTATTAAATATAATTAATTATTTTATTTACTTACTCAACCGATTAAGACTCTTATATATATATACTGCTCTGTCCCGCTCATCACACGGGGTCGGCCCAATCCATCTCTCCGTCGTGGAGGGCCTAGCTCATTGATCAGTTGTCGCGCGCGGATCAGAACGAGTGTTTTTGATGAAAACGTAATACAACGACAATTCAACTCGGATATCGTCTCAAGGATTCTTTTATGTGATTAATCTACCAAATTCAAAATGGAGGGGGAGTTGGTTTGGTTTCTGATCGGATAAATAAATAAAATGCAATTAAGCGGTTAAAATAAGTGATTATCAAAATAAGTCAATCTACTGTTTTCGATTCCGATTTATCACGGGTTTCTACCTTACCAATTTCCTAAGCGATTTCGATCTCTATTCGATTCCTATGTCAATTAACAAGCGCAAAAGACGTAAACTAGATTAACAATCCTATATTCCAAATTAAGCAAACGGATTAAGTTTTCGTGAATTAAGCAAAGACGAATTATAAACGCGAATTAACAACAAAGCGACGTAACGGCGAATAAAAGCTAAGGATGCAATCATACGAATTTAATCAAAACAATTCTATAAACTAATAGATTAAGCAAAAGCAATTCATAGAATAGTGTTGAAAGAGAAACGAATTAGATTGATAAAGTAAAAACCTCAAAGCGTTGGAACGCGATTACAACAGAATGACTCTAAGGAATTAGCTCTCCATGGTTCTCTCAAAGCTCCGAATGTATTTTTCGTGAATATGTAACTAGGTGAACAGTAACACGAGTATCTTTTCCTTTAAAAAGAAAGCAACTTCGGGTCATAACCCAACTGGGTCGAAAACATAACCCAGGCCCAATACATGACCCAACACTAAAATAAAATTCTAATGCAGTAACTTCCAACGGAATTCTGGAATTTTGGGCTCCGAATCTGACGTCGACTCTAACACGAAAGTCGTAGCTCTCTCTCTTAGCTTTCTGGCGATTTTTAGAACGCCTCAAACGGGTTTCCGAAACTCCAGTTATGATCGTTTCCGTGCAGACTGCTAAAGCTGAAAAATAAGTGCGGAAATCAAATTAAGCCAAAAATAAAATAAAATATAAAAACAAAATAAAACATAAAAATAATCAAGATAAAGTAAAGAAATGCCTAAGTAAAAATATAGGAGAAAGTGCATAAATATGCACTGATCACTCATCACGCTGGGAGCGCTTAAGCGTCTCCCCATGGACACAAACCTTAGGATCTATGACATTTTGATATTAATGATTATAGGAATACCTTGACGAATATAATGAGAAAGATTTTTAGACAATGACAACGATAATTCTAAAAGACAAAAGTGTAGAGACAAGTGTTTGACACTGGTTGGCTTATGGATTTTTCTCAACCGGTACTCGTAATGTCTTGAAAACTCTTCGAATGGGGAGAAAAAGAGATAATTTTCTTATAGCATGATATTTGAGATCATAGCCAATATATAGAATGATAATTGTCACACCCTCATTTTCGCCTTTAGCCTTTATACCCTACATTCGCCATACCCTACATCATTTTATTGCATATCGAGCATGTGGGTACGGATTGGGTCGATTTGTCACTTTTCCATTTTTCATGAAATAACTTGTCTATCTTAGACTACATAGAAGAAAAGGTCCATTATCTAAGGTTTGATCTAAATTGGAAAGTCTACTCATGTGGGTTTCTTCAAGAGAAAGTTACTTGGCAAAATATTTGGATATTCAAAATATATTCCTAATGAACATGAAATTCAAGGCCAAATTCAAGATTGCTTCATCCAATTTTGTTTCAAATTCTTGATCAAGTGGAGTCCAAATTTGCAAAGCATGAATCAAGATCACAAGTCCATAATTCAAGACTTCATCCATTTCAAGCTTGATGGTTCTAGGGAAATCCATCATGAATTTAAGATTAGAGGCAAGAATATTACCAAGAGAAACTTTATGACATTACAAGAATGTCATTTGTTACAATATATCCAACTCTAAGTAATGATTAGAATTTATTTCTAATATTCATTCAAGCTCCTAATCAAATTCATGCCACACCAAGTCCACCTTATGCTTACAAACATCCAAGAAATATGTAAGGATTAAATCAACATTGGATTGTTTTAAGACCAAGATTATGCATGTTAGTCATAAGCAAAATAGCCCCATGCAAAGGTGACAAATTTCCTCATGTCACAAAATCTACATGTCACAAGACCAAAGGTATAACATGTGACAATGCTTCTACACATCAGAATTTTCAAAATGCTGTCAATAATTGGTAGCATTGACCAAGAGGAGCTGTCCAAGCACAAGCCAACAAAATGGGTGCAAGGCACAAGGTGCTGCAGAAAAACAACATAGAGTAGTGCAGTAAAAATACAGCATAGCCCTTGCATGGAAATGGAAAGAAAGAGAGTGACATAAGGAAAGGTGGTAAGAAACATTGCCCCATGAAAAAATATGAAGTGTGGGAAGAAGTGTAAACCCTAGAGTGGAGAGATAAAAGGAGGGGGCTGTAAATAAAAAGGGATTCAAGATTCATCCATTCTACACACATTTGCAAAAACCAGAAAATAGAGAGAGCTAACAATACCCTAAAAAACCAGAAAAATAGAAAGCTTTGCAAACCAAAAAAAAAAAAGAGGGAGATAAAACCAAGAGAACCACTAAAGAGCAAGAGCCTTCACAACATAGAGTGAGGAGTGGAGCACATTCATCCAAAACCAATGAGGACTTGCAAGAAGAAGAAACTCTTGGGTATCCATTTTCTCAAACTTTTCTCTTTTTATTTCTTTGCTCTCATACTCATTTTGTTTACTCTTTTATGTGTTGAACTGTATATATCATGTAAGGTCCCATAAGGGACCAATAAACCATTATCAGGAAACTACGAAAACGAAAGAAAACATAGAAAAAGTTAGGATTTTAGCTGTTTTAACAGGCTAACGATCGACCATAGCAGGTCTATGCGTCGACGCATAGCCTGCATTTTTAGAAAAATTGAAAAAACTTACAGTATGCGTCGACGCATGGGTCGGCGGGCGCTTACCCGTTAGTCTATCAAAATAGTGTGCGCCGAGTGTATGGTCGACGCATGGTGTTTATGCGCGGAGCCGTGGGAAAAGGCTGAAAGCCATACGCTGACCCTATGGTCGACTCATGGCTTCAAAACTTGCAAAAAATGAGAGATTTCTGGCTTTGTGCATTTTGTTATGACTTCAAATACCTAAAAAAAAGAAACCTCAAAAAAAATTTTCCGTTTTTATTGGCATGTCCCGATTTTTTTTTTTTGCAACTAACTTCATATGTTTGTATGTTTTTAGTGTGAATATTGTTATGGTCCTTGTTGACCTTCGGTTCTTAAAACTTTTTTCTAAAACAAACTCTCGATTTTATCGAGCCATTTTCAACCCTTGTAAGTCGGCCGCCTTGTGCGTCCGCCACCGACCTTGTTCATATCACCTCAAATACTTTTACAAACAATAAACCTTGATCCAACATCAAGTGGTTCTCTTTTCTCATAAAAAATCCAGAACACAATAACATAAACAATTAGAATTATGCACCACGAACTTTAAAGTGGTAGAAAAGGAATGAGAATGGAGTCCTCCTACACTCGTTCCGAATGTTTTGGATACAAGGCGCTCGACTTGGTTATTCGAAACATTCATTTCTATCCAAAGTATTTTGTGTATAATTCTAATCAAGAACAATTTCTCTTAAGAAACTTAAAAATAATATCAACTCATCAAACCTATTTTTGCCTTAGGACATCAATCCAAAACCCTTTTTCAAGGTATAAAATCAACCAACAAACAACAATTTCATAAGCCTCCGAACTACGGAGCTCTGATTCTTCACTTCTTTTAAGTGATGATACGTAGGCACAAGGGCCACAATCCTTGGCGAGCACTATAATAAAACCTCAACCCCTCTTTTCCTAAAACAAGCAAACCCTTAATTAAGACACCCATTCAAGCAAAACAACCTAGGAGGTTCCCATCGAGTACGATGGATGCGAGGGGGTGCTAATACCTTCCCTTCGCATAACCGACTCCCGAACCCTAAGACTTGGTTGCGACGACCACTCTCTTTTACCAAATGTTTTATCGCTATTTCCCTTTCCCTCCTTGGGATAAATAAAATCAGGTGGCGACTCTGTGTCATTTTTCGCGTAGCGACAGCTGGCGACTCTGCTGGGGACTTTTTCCTAAGCGAGTCAAGCCTAACCTAAGTTGTTTTTACGTGTTTGGGTTCTTTCCTTTTTGCTTGTTTATCGCTTTCCCTGTTTTTTTCAATTGTATCTCACCGTGTTTGGCTTCATTAGTTCTTGGTATGGATTGAAAACTTTGGTGGCAAACCTTGAGGGAAAGACTCTATACCCGAGTCTAGAGTGTTAAAATTGAGATAGGAGAGGTTGAGTAGTATGGGCTTCCGAGATGCTCATCTCGTGATAGTCGATACGAGAACCTCGCTTAGAGTAGATTCATTTGAGAATGATGAGAACCGTCAAGCTCTTGGCGTGTTTGATCAACGTTTTCTCAAGAATCCATTACTCTAAGGACCTTTTAGAACCCTAAACCTTTGGCCAACTAAGATTGATGGTCACGTAGTATGGGTCCTCGAGAAGCTCTTCTCGTGTGGATCGATACGAAGACCTCGTTCAGAAGAGACTTTCTTGATGGAGTTGTTGCCTGGCAATGACTGACATACGTAACAAACAGTCAAGAAAGTCCATGACTCTGAAATCCTCGTCTAGAACCCAATGTCGATGTGTCTCGTAGTATGGGCCCCCGAGAAGTTCTTCTCATGTGGGTCGATACGAGGACCTCACCCAAAAGAGATTCATGTGATGGAGTCATCCTCCGACATATTCATGTCATGTAGGATGAACAGTCATATGAATCCATGACTTTGGGGTCCCTTTTAAACCCTAGATACACCTTGTGAGAACCTTTTCCATAAAGCAGACAATATCGACCATATCCATACCACGGACCTATGAACCCATATGCTCGAATTCTGCATCCGTTCATACATACATACTTCATAAAATAAAAAAAGGCTCTTAGTGTCTTGTTCTTGTTGCAGATATAAGCATTTTTCAGAAGCAGTCATGATGAAAGTGAATTTTGGAACAATGAAGCTAAACAAGAAAACCGACCGAAAGAGCACTTTCACTTTCAAATACAAAGACCCTTCAATCGACAATCTAAAAGCTCTAAGTGCCAAGATCACTCCCATCAAGCACAACAAATTTCACTCTTCTTATGCAAGAATTTTGGATCTATTGTCAGAGAGGGTGGAGTTTGAAGCCCTCACAGCCTTGGCTCAGTACTATGACACGTCTTTCCGTTGTTTCACCTTCGCCGATTTTCAGATAGCTCCTACTTTGGAGGAATTCGAGAAGATTTTAAACCTCTACATCAAAGATCGCAATCCTTTTCCCAAGCTCGAAGAAGAGTTCACGTTGAAGAAAGTGGCTTCTGCCTTAGGGATTCCTACATCAGATGTAATAGCCAATTGGGCACCCAAAGGAGCTAGGGGTTTCTCAAGGAAATTCTTGGAAGAACAAGCGTGGAAGTATGCTAAGGAGGAGAAATGGGAAACATGCGGTTCAATTCTAGCACTCTTAGTCTACGGAATTGTGATGTTTCCAAATGGGGAAAATTTTGTGGACCAAGTAGCTGTGGAAATCTTCTTGACCAAGAACCCTGTGCCTTTCCTCTTAGGTGACTTCTACCACACACTCCATACAAGACATACAAAAGGAGGTGGAATGTTCCTTTGTTGTGCTCCGCTCTTGCATAAGTGGCTAAGGACCCACATGCCCGAAAAAGGACCTTTCGCTTCCAAGGAACTCTCATGGCCTCAAAGATTCGCTTCACTCACCGCTAGTTCCATCACATGGTATAAGAGGGAATGGGAAACCAAAGATATTATCTTTTCTTGTGGACAATTTCCCAACGTGCCTCTTGTGGGGACGCAAGGTTGCATCAATTACAACCCGGTGTTACTCAAGAGACAATTTGGACACTCCATGGATGACCCTCCTAAGGAAGAAGATTTGGTGCCATTCCTTATCAATACGGCCAATCCAAGTGATCCGTCTGTACGAAGAGCAAGAAGAGCATGGGTAAACATCCAAAGAAGCAATCTAGACAATGGGCGGAAGAACATCCTTGCTCGTGAGCCTTATGTCAAATGGATGAAAGAGAGAGTGAAAGAGGTCAGATTACCTTTTATCTTTGATGCATCTGTTTTCCCATCTCATCTTGAACCTGAGCCTATCTTACCCGAAGATATGGAGAAACTTAAGGCTAAGATCCAAGAACTTGAAGATGAGAACGCTCAGCTTTGAATTCGACTCAACAAGACTAAGCAGAAAAGCGAAGCTTGGGAAGACAAAAGCAAAGAGTTGAAAGAAAAGTTCGAGGATAGCAAGAAAAGGGCTAGGGAAGAGAAAGGAAAGAAGGAATGGGTCGGTGGAGCTCTCAAAAACGCCAACGCCGACTTGGATCACCAAAATGAAAAATTGGACCAAGTGTGGTGAAAGGTCAGAGACTTAGAAAATGATGTGAGAATAGTGATCCAGATGAAGAAAGATGAAAGGGAAAACTTTGAAGCTCAGATTCACAAGTTGAAAGGCATTATGAAAGGCTGCGAAGATCAATTAGCTCGTGAGTTATTGGAAAAGGAGAATGCGCAACGAGACTTCGTGCAAGCAGAGTACCAGTTGGGTAGAGCTATTGAAGAAATCCGAAGGCTGAAAGATGGAATATATGATGAATTATATCTAGAGTTGAAGGACAGCTGTCATTATTGGGAAGAAAGTTGTCGTCAGGCAGAAGCTGCGGTACTTTAGAGAGATGACATCGTCCATGATCTCCAAATTCTCTATGAGGAGTGGAAGGACAAATTCATAAACTTGGCGGGATTCTCCAACTTTGTGCTTCAGCATATCCCTGAAAGATTGAAGGTAGCCGATCAAGTGATGACTCCTGAAAACACTCCCGTCCCTGTGTTCGACTTTGTGAAGTTTTGCAAGGAAACGATGGGGGAACTTGTTATAGATTTAGAGGCGGTTCGCAGAGCCCAAGGAGTCACATTTAGACTCGATTTGCAATTTGCTTAAGAAATGTACCTTTTGTATTTTGTATTTGAACTTGGCTTCGAGCCTTAGTGAGATGAGAGTTTGTTCTATTATGTCTCTTCTGATTAATTGCAATGGAAAATGTTTATATTCTCAACGATAACTAACAAGGTTACTAAGAGCTTTGCGCATAACATTATTCATATGCATTCCATACACATCATGTCGCATTTCATAAAAACAAAACCAAAAAAAAACTTACAAAAAACTTGACCTCCATTCGCAGTAAACAAGCTGACTTCCCAACATCCCTACTACACTCGTGGCAAGCAAAGATTACTGATGGATCAGATTGAGCAGACTCAAGCCGCCTTCAGAGACGAGATGACCCACATGAAGACTCAGATGGGCCAGTTGATGGAAGTCATCCAGGCTATGGCTAAAGGACAAGAAGAGTTGAAGCAAGCTATGGAGAGAAACGCTGCCAACACTCCAGTCCCTACTACTGTAGGCTCAACTCCCACTCCTGACAATGTCATTCCTACTCCTACTAATGCAATCCCCGTTCCTGGTGGCACGATCCCTACTCCTGCTGGCGTAGGTGCAATCCCTATTCCTCGTAGTGGTACGAATACCCCTCAAATCCACTTTGATGATCACGAAGGTTTCTACAACTCTCACAATGACTTGGCTGCAGACGGCTCTGGAGCACCAACTACTGACTTGGAAAAGAAGGTACTCGCCTTGCAAGAGACGGTCAAAGGACTACAAGGCCCAAGCACTTTTGGGTTAGAGGCTGCGGATATGTGTTTGGTACCCGGTGTTAATATTCCGCTCAAGTTCAAAGTCCCTGACTTTGAAAAATACAAAGGGACAAGCTGTCCCCGAACTCACATCCGATCTTATTGTAGGAATATGGCTGCCTACTCTGATGATGTAAAACTACTAATGCATTTCTTTCAAGATAGCCTCAGTGGAGCTTCCCTTGAATGGTACATGCAGTTAGAAGGTACGCACATCAAGACTTGGAAAGAGTTAGCCGAGGCATTTCTGAAACACTACCAATACAAATCTGATATGGCGCCCAATCACACACAACTCCAAGGCTTAACCCAGAAGTCTGGTGAAGCGTTCAAGGACTATGCTCAAAGGTGGAGAGACCTAGCTGCTAGAGTCTAGCCTCCTCTTCTTGAAAGAGAATTGACCGATATGTTCATGGGGACTCTTCAAGGCCCTTTCCTAGAACGCTTGGCTGGATGCACATCTACTGCGTTCTCAGATTTAGTGATGGTTGGTGAGAGGATAGAGAATATGATAAAGAGTGGAAAGATTCAAATTGCTGATGGAGCTTCTAAGAAGCCCTACCAAGGTTTTGCAAGAAAAAGGGAAGGCGAAACGAGCGCTGCTTTTATGGACAAAGGGAAGACCAAAGCATACCAAGGCTCTTATCATCATGTGGCCGCAGTTACTCCAAATCAGCCTCTCTCCATACCCGCAAGTCAACCGGCTGCTCAAGCTCCCTATCAACAACAACGTCAAAACTATTATCAAGGTCCGCCAAGACAAAGGAGACCTGAGAAAAAATTTGATCCTATTCCGACAACGTACGCTAGGTTGCTTCCGCTCTTGCTTAAAGGTTCATTGGTGCAGTTGAGAGAAATGAAGGCTCCCCCAGCTGTTCTACCTCCCGGCTATGATGCAAATGCCCGTTGTGAATTCCATTCTGGAGCTCCCGGACATAACATTGAAAACTGCAAAACTTTGAAATATGTGGTACAAGATCTCATTGATTCAAAAGCCATCAATTTCACCAAGAACCCTCCCAATGTGACTAAAAATCCAATGCCGCACCATGCCACAAACATGGTTGAAGAATCTAAAGGAAAGAAGTTGGTATCAGAAGTTGATAAAATAAAGACCCCTTTTGTTGTTGTTAAAGAACAATTGCTAATGAAAAATATTGTCCCAGGATGTACCAAGGATTGCCAACACTGTTTGAAAGATCCCTAAAACTGTCACGAATTGAAGATGGGCATCCAAAATTTGTTAGATCAAGGTGTCATATTGATAGAACAGATGTCCAGGGCTGAAGAAGTGGCCACTCTCGATATTCCCTATGATCTAATGGAGTTTACTTATGATGAAGAACTGTTGAACAATTTGTACGGTCAAAACCATGTACCTTTGACAATTCCGTACAATGAAGATTGGTATCCTACCCAAGTTCCACTACAAATCCCGTGTGATGTTACACCGCTGACAATTCCATGTGACCAGCCTCGTACGCCCTTGGAAATCCCATGTGATTATGATTGGAATTCTTTTCAGCCCCCATACAATCAAGTTCGTGAACCGTTGCAAATACCATATGACCAAGTAGAGATTCCATTGTCTCCACCTTCACTTGCTCCATTAGTGATATCTACACCTGCTCCTTTCCCTTTTGAGAGCACCAAGGTTGTCCCTTGGAAATATGAGCCAACTGTTTACATTAATGGGCAGAAGGTGGAAGAGGATGCTGTGAAAGTTGATAATTTTGTAGAGAACATGGTTGGGACCGGTGGAATAACCAGAAGTGGGAGAATTTTTGCGCCCGTACCACCACCAAACTGTACAAGTGAAAAGCAGCCAATGATTGAGCAGGGGCAGACTTCTACCCAAAAAAAGGAGTTCCAATGAAGATGTCGAAGAATTCTTACGAATTATTCGAAAAAGCGATTATAAGGTGGTGGACCAGCTCAACCAAACACCTTCAAAAATTTCCATGTTGTCATTGCTAATGTGCTCTCCTGCCCATCAGGAGTCATTGATCAAGTTCTTGAAGACTGCTCATGTTCCTCAAGAAATATCCGTTGTACAATTTGAAGGAGTGGTATCGAACATTGCCTCCGCACATATTCTGAGCTTTAATGAGGGAGAGTTGCCCCCCGAGGGGAAGAACCATAATAAGGCTTTGCACATCTCCATTGAATGTGTTGATGTTGTGTTGTCGAGAGTATTGGTAGATACTGGGTCATCCTTAAATGTTTTACCAAAGAATTCATTGGCCAAGCTGACCATTGAAGGATTAATGATGAAACCGAGTTCAGTGATAGTGAAAGCTTTCGATGGGGCAAGAAGGACCGTGATAGGGGAAGTTGATCTCCCCATCAAAATAGGGCCTCACACTTTCATTATCACGTTTTATGTGATGGATATCTACCCGGCGTACAGTTGCCTACTAGGTCGTCCATGGATTCATGCGGCCGGTGCTGTAACGTCCACTCTTCACCAAAGGCTAAAGTTCATGGTCAATAACCAACTTGTCGTCATCGAGGGAGAGGAGGATATGCTAGTAAGCCATCTGTCTTCATTCTGTTATATTGAAGTGGGAGGGGAAGTTCATGAGACCCCTTTTCAAGCGTTTGATGTGATAAGTGTAGAAATGATCCCTGCTAAGAAGGAGGAGAAGAAATCAGAAAGGGCAGGACCCCCCATGATTACTTGGAAGGATGCAAGAACTGTAATTGAGGCCGGTCACCCCGAAGGTTGGGGAAGAGTGTTGGAGCTACCCGTCAACAAAAACAGAACTGGTTTGGGTTACCCAGGCAATCACAAAGATCAGCATAAGACAACCATTGACAAAGGAAAAAGGTTCATTTCTCCACTTGCCTTTGTTAGTGGTGGACATATGGTGGATGATCAGGTGGCCGTTGTGGAAGCTGAAGATGATGCATTAAAGGAAGTCTGCATGATGTACCCAAAGGCACCAAATCAACAACTCAATAATTGGACCGTTACGGAAATACCGGAGGTCACCCTTGTTGAAGAGTAATTTTCCTTGTTCTGCTTTCAAATCCTATGCTCTGCCCAAGGCATAAGGATTATTTTGTAGGGCCCCCATGTTTTCAAAATAATGTTTATCATGAATGAAATGAACCTCTTTGCATTCAATTGTGCTCCTTGTATTTCTTTTTTACTTTTTGCATAAATAAATGGCAATGTTTTCTCGCATTCTTCTTTTTCATCTTTTGAAAATAAAGCACAAAATCACCAATCATGCAGATCCACCCTGGATTCCATTGATAACGATACTGCTACGGTCCCATATGACTTTGATAATCCAATCTACCACGCCGACGAGGATTGTGAAGAAGATTGTGAACTCCCCGAGGAGTTAGCCAGACTGTTGAAGCAGGAATCAAAGGTCATCCAGCCGGATCAAGAGTCATTGGAAGTTGTCAATCTTGGAACCGAAGAGGACAGGAAAGAGGTCAAGGTAGGCACAACCCTAGAAGAAGGTGTGAAGAGAAGACTGATCGAGCTCCTACGCGTGTATGTAGATGTGTTTGCCTGGTCATACCAAGACATGCCCGGATTGGATTCAGACATCGTGGTGCACAAATTGCCGCTCAAGGAAGATTGCCCGCCGGTAAAGAAGAAGATGAGACGAACTCGACCTGACATGGCCCTGAAGATTAAGGAGGAAGTACAAAAGCAGATTGATGCCGGATTCTTGGCAGTATCAAAATACCCTAAATGGGTTGCCAACATTGTACCTGTGCCTAAAAAAGGAGGTAAGGTGCGGATGTGCGTTGACTACAGAGACCTAAATAGAGCCAGCCCAAAAGATGACTTTCCGCTGCCACATATTGATGTGTTAGTGGATAATACGGCCCAATTCTCTGTGTTCTCCTTCATGGATGGTTTCTCCGGATACAACCAAATCAAAATGGCTCCAGAGGATATGGAGAAGACTACCTTCATTACCCCTTGGGGAACCTTTTGCTATAAGGTTATGCCATTTGGTCTGAAGAACGCTGGCGCGACATATCAACGAGCAATGGTGACTCTCTTTCATGACATGATACATAAAGAGATTGAATGCTATGTAGACGATATGATCGCAAAATCCCAAACTGAAGAGGAACATCTCATCCACTTGGAAAAGCTGTTTGCTAGGTTAAGAAGGTTCAGGCTAAGGCTCAATCCGAATAAATGTACCTTTGGGGTAAGATCTGGTAAATTGCTAGGTTTTATCGTGAGCCAAAAAGGGATTGAAGTCGATCCTGACAAAGTAAAAGCTATCCAAGATATGCCAGCTCCAAGAACCGAGAAGGAGGTTCGTGGTTTCTTAGGGAGATTAAACTACATTGCCAGATTCATATCTCACCTAACAGCCACCTGTGAGCCAATATTCAAGCTGCTTCGCAAAGATCAAGCAATCGTGTGGAATAACAATTGCCAAAAAGCATTTGAGAAAATAAAAGAATATCTGCAAGAGCCACCGATCTTGATGCCTCCCGTGCCAGGAAGACCTCTCATCATGTACTTGACCGTTCTGGAAGGGTCCATGGGATGCGTGTTGGGACAGCATGACGAAACAAGTAGAAAGGAGCATGTTATCTACTACCTAAGCAAAACGTTTACTGACTGTGAAACGAGATACTCAGTGTTGGAGAAGACCTGTTGTGCACTCGCATGGGCTGCCAAGCGCTTAAGGCAGTATATGTTGACCCATACCACATTGCTGATATCAAAAATGGATCCAGTCAAGTACATCTTCGAGAAGCCTGCTCTCACCAGACGAGTAGCCCGTTGGCAAATGGTACTGACAGAATATGACATTCAGTACGTCTCGCAAAAAGCTATCAAAGGGAGTGTGTTATCTGACTACCTTGCTCACCAGCCCGTGGAAGACTACCAGCCGATGCGTTTTGACTTCCCTGATGAAGATATCATGTTTGTCAGAGACTACGAAACACCAGGCCCAGACGAAGGACCCGAACCAGGATCGCGATGGACGCTCGTGTTCGATGGTGCCGCAAATGCTCAAGGCAATGGGATAGGGGCAATTCTCACCTCTCCTACCAGTTTCCACATTCCATTCACCGCAAGATTATGTTTTGAATGCACCAACAATATGGCAGAACATGAAGCATGTATCTTCGGGATTGAAGCCGCAATTGACCATAGAATCAAGATTCTGGAAGTGTATGGAGACTCAGCTCTAGTCATCAGCCAAGTCAGAGGCGATTGGGAAGCACGTGACAGCAAATTAGTACCATATCGGGATCACGTCTTGAAGTTAATCCCATACTTCGATGAGATTACTTTCAATCACATTCCTAGAGAAAGCAATCAATTGGCAGACGCTCTTGCCACGTTGTCATCCATGTTTAAGGTTAAATGGAAGAATGAGGCACCCTCTATCCGTATTGAATATCTTGATGAACCTGCTCACTGCCTGGAAGCAGAGTTAGCAACCGATGATCAACCTTGGTTCTATGATATCAAAAGATATCTAGAAAAGCAAGAGTATCCAGAAAATGTCTCCATCACAGACAAGAAATATTTAAGAAGGCTTTCGTCCAAATTCTTCTTAAGTGGAGATGTGCTTTACAAGCGAAACTATGACTCGGTCTTGCTCAGATGCGTGGATAGACACGAAGCCGACCGGATCATAAACGAAATCCATGAAGGATCTTTTGGTACACATTCCAGTGGACACACGATGGTTAAGAAGATTTTGAGAGCTGGTTATTACTGGTTGACAATGGAAACTGATTGCTATTGTCACATGCAAACATGCCACAAATGCCAAATCTATGCAGATAGGATACATGTGCCGCCAGTTCCTCTGAATGTCTTGACGTCGCCTTGGCCTTTCGCCATGTGGGGCATAGATGTGATCGGACGCATCGAGCCAACTGCTTCAAACGGACATCGTTTCATCTTAGTGGCCATTGACTACTTTACTAAATGGGTGGAAGCCGCATCATATGCCAATGTCACCAAATAAGTGGTCACTCGCTTCATCAAAAAGGAAATCATTTGTCGTTATGGGGTCCCAAATAAAATCATTACTGACAATGGTTTAAACCTCAATAACAAGATGATGAAGGAATTGTGTGAAAGTTTCAAGATCGAGCACCACAATTCATCACCGTATCGCCCGAAGATGAACGGCGCCGTTGAAGCAGCGAACAAAAACATCAAGAAGATTGTTCAGAAAATGGTGAAAACATATAAAGATTGGCATGAAATGCTACCATTTGCTTTGCATGGCTATCGCACTTCTACTGGGGCAACTCCATTTTCTCTTATGTATGGCATGGATGCGGTACTCCCTGTCGAGGTAGAAATCCCTTCCCTGAGAATTCTGACTGATGTCAAGCTTGACGAAGCCGAATGGGTGCAGGCGAGATTTGATCAACTTAATCTCATTGATGAAAAACGCCTGGCAGCCATCTGCCATGGCCAGATTTACCAAAAGCGGTTGAAACGGGCGTTTGACAAGAAGGTTCGCCCTCGAGATTTCAAAGTGGGAGACTTGGTATTGAGAAAGATTCTGCCAATCCACACAGACCCAAGGGGCAAATGGACACCTAACTATGAGGGTCCATATGTTGTAAAGAAGGTTTTCTCCGGAGGGTCCTTGATATTATCCAACATGGACGGTGAAGATTTGTCATCCCCTGTAAACGCAGACGCAGTCAAAAAATACTACGCTTGAGAGTAGACCCGGTGGATAACAAAAAGAAAAGTCCAGGCAAAAATTAGGGTTAAAAATAAAAAAAATAATACCCGATAAGTTGAAAACCCTTAGGGGCAACTTAGGCAAAAAATGGGTATCCCGGTAGACTGAAAACCCAAAAGGGCGGTCTAGGCAAAAGTTAGGGACCTAAAAAAGAAAAGACTGAGGTCTGCGAAAAGTCTATGAGCTCATCATCTGAATAAGGAGAACTATACATGGGGAAGATCAATCCATCCACCTTCCTAAGAGGCAATGTACGAGAAGCTCCAAGGCCATAGGGATCATAGCGGAGTTGGAACTCAATGGAAATCCGATTGTTTTCATATTGCCACTGTGCTTTTTGTCATATTTTGCAATTACCTCTTTTAGGAATTGTATCCTTATGTAAAAATACCCATTTATGGGTCACTTTACCATCAATGAAAATCTCTTTCATCAATTCGTGTGTCACATTTATTTTCTTTTATGTTTGCAAAAAGTGGAATTTTCATTCTTAATAAATACTGCATTGAAAAATTATGGGATACCGATAACAATAACAAAAGAAAGCATAAAGTTGCTCTTCAACCTAGGTGTATGAAGGATAAAAAACGATCCCCAGTGAAGTCGCCAGGTACACAAAGCATCGTCGAACCACAAAGTTCACCGAAACTTGACCAAATCAGGGGTAACCTGACTGGCCAGCACAACTTGTCTGATAAGACCATTTGGAGATGATCCAAATTTCGTCGTGAGGAGGTTGGGAAGTCAAACTTGATGCCCTAAATCAAAGCCCAATCACTTGGCATAAATTATCACCCCTAACCTTCACGTCCTTACGTCCCTGATATTTTTGCATACATGCTGCATCATTACATGTGCTTAGTCATTCATTCTCAAAGATGAGAATTTCCTGTGGAAATCCTGGCAGGATCCTTTTGGAGTGTTTATCCATTCACTTACCTTTTGTAAGTCCTTTTGAGCCTTACATGAGATTGTCTTCTCACCTTACCTTTCGTAAGGGATTTCATTGCCTTTTGCGTGAAATCTTTTCCCTTCGCTTCCCTTTTGTAAGCGTTTCTCGCTGTCTTTTACATGCGACAAAACTTTGTTTTGGGTATCTTCGACCTATTTGGACGCTTGATGCCTATGTGGCCAAGAACTGAATGGTCGCCATACTTAAGGAATATCATCTCCGCTGTTGTGCCGGTGAGATCAAATGATGTTCTAGTACCTTATGAAATTTCCTCTACCTTTTGTAGGAGGATGGTTATTGCCCTCAACTTACTTTTGTGAGTCCTTTCAAAATATCCCTGTCTTGCCTTTTGCAACAGATTCAACTTACCGTTAATAAGACCTCTCGTACCTCTTGTACAGGTTCTTGTCAGCTTACCTTTCGTAAGTATCCTGTCTACCTTTTGTAGAAGGAACATTTTCTCCTAACCTTTTGTTTAGGAATATTTTCTGCTTTTCGCAGAAGAAAATACGATCATCCCCTCCTAAGGGAGTTTCCTATCTACCTTTTGTATAAGGAATTTTTCTCATAACCTTTTGTTCAGGAATCCTCTCTACCTTTTGTAGAAGGAACATTTTCTCCTAACCTTTTGTTCTGGAGTCCTTTCTGCCGTGACAGAAGGAAATACGATCGTATTCTCCCAAGGGAGTCTCCTCTACCTAATGTAGAAGGAATTACCACATGGTCTTCAAACCTTTTGTTTTGGAGTCCTCTCTACCTTTTGTAGAAGGAATACCTGTCTTCAAACCTTTTGTTTCAGTATCCTGTCTACCTTTTGTAGAAGGAACATTTTCTCCTAACCTTTTGTTTCGGAGTCCTCTCTACCTTTTGTAGAAGGAAGCATTTTCTCCAAACCTTTTGTTCAGGAGTCCTCCTTACCTTTTGTAAGAGAAAAAACCATCTCTTGAGTCCTCTCTACCTTTTGTAGAAGGAATATCTCAAAATCCATTTCTTGAGTCCTCTTTATCTTTTATAGAAGGAATATCTCTTGGCCGATTATGTTTCCATGTTACGAGGTGCCTCCTTTTCCGACTGGCGAAGCACTCACGCTCATTCAGCATTGCATCTCAAGCATATCGTCATATCCCTCATACCCCTTCTTCAATAACAGGACACTTTTTTCAAGCCATTTCATTGACTGTTTACTTTCACCCCATACCTCTCCAGTCAAAAATCCCGGGTATTCTAGTATTTAATTCTCTTCTACCATGAATGTTCGAGCACCTTTACCCTCCAGACATTCAGGTCCAAGAGGATTAAATAGGGGCAGCTGTCACACCCTCATTTTCGCCTTTAGCCTTTATACCCTACATTCGCCATACCCTACATCATTTTATTGCATATCGAGCATGTGGGTACGGATTGGGTCGATTTGTCATTTTTCCATTTTTCATGAAATAACTTGTCTATCTTAGACTACATAGAAGAAAAGGTCCATTATCTAAGGTTTGATCTAAATTGGAAAGTCTACTCATGTGGGTTTCTTCAAGAGAAAGTTACTTGGCAAAATATTTGGATATTCAAAATATATTCCTAATGAACATGAAATTCAAGGCCAAATTCAAGATTGCTTCATCCAATTTTGTTTCAAATTCTTGATCAAGTGGAGTCCAAATTTGCAAAGCATGAATCAAGATCACAAGTCCATAATTCAAGACTTCATCCATTTCAAGCTTGATGGTTCTAGGGAAATCCATCATGAATTTAAGATTAGAGGCAAGAATATTACCAAGAGAAACTTTATGACATTACAAGAATGTCATTTGTTACAATATATCCAACTCTAAGTAATGATTAGAATTTATTTCTAATCTTCATTCAAGCTCCTACAAATTCATGCCACACCAAGTCCACCTTATGCTTACAAACATCCAAGAAATATGTAAGGATTAAATCAACATTGGATTGTTTTAAGACCAAGATTATGCATGTTAGTCATAAGCAAAATAGCCCCATGCAAAGGTGACAAATTTCCTCATGTCACAAAATCTACATGTCACAAGACCAAAGGCATAACATGTGACAATGCTTCTACACATCAGAATTTTCAAAATGCTGTCAAGAATTGGTAGCATTGACCAAGAGGAGCTGTCCAAGCACAAGCCAACAAAATGGGTGCAAGGCACAAGGTGTTGCAGAAAAACAACATAGAATAGTGCAGTAAAAATACAGCGTAGCACCTTGCATGGAAATGGAAAGAAAGAGAGTGACATAAGGAAAGGTGGTAAGAAACATTGCCCCATGAAAAAATCTGAAGTGTGGGAAGAAGTGAAAACCCTAGAGTGGAGAGATAAAAGGAGGGGGCTGTAAATAAAAAGGGATCAAGATTCATCCATTCTACACACATTTGCAAAAACCAGAAAATAGAGAGAGCTAACAATACCCTAAAAAACCAGAAAAATAGAAAGCTTTGCAAACCAAAAAAAAAGAGAGGGAGATAAAACCAAGAGAACCACTAAAGAGCAAGAGCCTTCACAACATAGAGTGAGGAGTGGAGCACATTCATCCAAAACCAAGGAGGACTTGCAAGAAGAAGAAACTCTTGGGTATCCATTTTCTCAAACTTTTCTCTTTTTATTTCTTTGCTCTCATACTCATTTTGTTTACACTTTTATGTGTTGAACTGTATATATCATGTAAGGTCCCATAAGGGACCAAGAAACCATTATCAGGAAACTATGAAAACGAAAGAAAACGTAGAAAAAGTTAGGATTTTAGCTGTTTTAACAGGCTAACGGTCGACCATAGCAGGTCTATGCGTCGACGCATAGCCTGCATTTTTAGACAAATTGAAAAAAACTTACAGTATTGCGTCGACGCATGGGTCGGCGGGCGCTTACCCGTCAGTCTATCAAAATAGTGTGCGCCGAGTGTATGGTCGACGCATGGTGTTTATGCGCCGAGCCGTGGGAAAAGGCTGAAAGCCATGCGCTGACCCTATGGTCGACTCATGGCTTCAAAACTTGCAAAAAATGAGAGATTTCTGGCTTTGTGCATTTTGTTATGACTTCAAATACCTAAAAAAAAAGAAACCTCAAAAAAATTTTCCGTTTTTATTGGCATGTCCCGATTTTTTTTTTTTTTGCAACTAACTTCATATGTTTGTATGTTTTTAGTGTGAATATTGTTATGGTCCTTGTTGACCTTCGGTTCTTAAACTTTTTCTAAAACAAACTCTCGATTTTATCGAGCCATTTTCAACCCTTGTAAGTCGGCCGCCTTGTGCGTCCGCCACCGACCTTGTTCATATCACCTCAAATACTTTTACAAACAATAAACCTTGATCCAACATCAAGTGGTTCTCTTTTCTCATAAAAAATCCAAAACACAATAACATAAACAATTAGAATTATGCACCACGAACTTTAAAGTGGTAGAAAAGGAATGAGAATGGAGTCCTCCTACACTCGTTCCGAATGTTTTGGATACAAGGCGCTCGACTTGGTTATTCGAAACATTCATTTCTATCCAAAGTCTTTTATGTATAATTCTAATCAAGACAATTTCTATTAAGAAACTTAAAAATAATATCAACTCATCAAACCTATTTTTGCCTTAGGACATCAATCCAAAACCCTTTTTCAAGGTATAAAATCAACCAACAAATAACAATTTCATAAGCCTCCGAACTACGGAGCTCTGATTCTTCACTTCTTTTAAGTGATGATACGTAGGCACAAGGGCCACAATCCTTGGCGAGCACTATAATAAAACCTCAACCCCTCTTTTCCTAAAACAAGCAACCCTTAATTAAGACACCCATTCAAGCAAAACAACCTAGGAGGTTCCCATCGAGTACGATGGATGCGAGGGGGTGCTAATACCTTCCCTTCGCATAACCGACTCCCGAACCCTAAGACTTGGTTGCGACGACCACGCTCTTTTCCCAAAGGTTTTATCGCTATTTTCCTTTCCCTCCTTGGGATAAATAAAATCCGGTGGTGACTCTGTGTCATTTTTCGCGTAGCGACAGCTGGCGACTCTGCTGGGGACTTTTTCCTAAGCGAGTCAAGCCTAACCTAAGTTGTTTTTGCGTGTTTGGGTTCTTTCCTTTTTGCTTGTTTATCGCTTTCCTTGTTTTTTTCAATTGTATCTCACCGTGTTTGGCTTCATTAGTTCTTGGTATGGATTGAAAACTTTGGTGGCAAACCTTGAGGAAAGACTCTATACCGAGTCTAGAGTGTTAAAATTGAGATAGGAGAGGTTGAGTAGTATGGGCTTCCGAGATGCTCATCTCGTGATAGTCGATACGAGAACCTCGCTTAGAGTAGATTCATTGAGAATGATGAGAACCGTCAAGCTCTTGGCGTGTTTGATCAACGTTTTCTCAAGAATCCATTACTCTAAGGACCTTTAGAACCCTAAACCTTTGGCCAACTAATATTGATGGTCACGTAGTATGGGTCCTCGAGAAGCTCTTCTCGTGTG